>CAWUFW010026680.1:0-31744 GCA_963921515.1 Calotriton arnoldi
GGCAGTAGGAGCAAGAGGGCTCAGGTCAAAGAGGACCCCTGGCCGAGCCAGGGCCAGGCATGTGGCTCGAGCCTTCATTGGCGCACCCACCTTTGGTAACTACTGTTTTAAGAGCTCACCTGGTTAGACTTGTTGTTCGGGTAATCAGTCCACCTGTCTCTAATTTTCAGTCTAGAAATGCATGATACATTTTAACCTTAAATGTGGCCTTAAAATATGTTGTTTAGAGCACGTGCATTAACAAACATGCCTTCACAACTAAATTCCAAAGGTAAAATCTCATGTTATTACCACAGTTCAGTGTAACTGACAGAAGAAAACCTGCTTACTGTCTTACAACATGCATGCTCGGCTGAGGGAAGGAACTGAGGTCTATTCAAGCATTAACTTAACCCCTCGTATTCTGTCTCAACAATGGTAATAGATAGCATGTTACACTTAGTACAGTAGCATGAAGGGTTTATACCATGCTGTTTTGACCAATGGCGGCTGTTATTGTAGAAAAATGCATGCGCACTTACTGTGCCCACTACTCCTCCTACATGCTGCTATGAGGATGGCCCTGCTCCGCTCTAGACTGGCTCAGTGATGAAAAATTATTATAACATTGTTTTATTATCTGTTGCAAAGTCATCCTGTGCCCTGGGCACCCCCATTTTTTGCTGACTAGTACTGGTGGTAACTGCCTCTGACTGTCCCTAGGATCTGCCTAACCAGGGCCAGTGCAATGCTGAAAACACACTTAGAATACAGTGAAAACCCCTACATTCACTAGGGTACACAATGGGTTCGGGTACCCCTATGATTGGCATGACGTCCCCTGTAAGGCCCTAGTGCATAATAGGGCATGGGGGGATTGAAACTACCTTTTAGTCCCTAGTATATAATAGGGCATGGCAGTTTAGAGGCCAGCAGCCTTTTTGCACTTGCACGTGTGCACTGCTGAGAGCCTGAGGTCAGTTTAAAAGCTGCCCTGTGTTGCAGGACTGCTTTTATAATGTAAATTGTATCCAAACTTGACTTTGGTGTTAGGAACACTTAAAGAAATTAATAAACTACAATATTTTGGCATATTAGGTACCCCCAGGGTCTCCTCTAGGTATCCCAGGGGTGTGGGGAGGGGAGGGAGGCAGGTACTTATAAGGAGGACCCTTATAAAATTGGTTTTCCTTGCTTTTGGGATAGAAAATTGCACACTTCTCTTCTATCATTGTTGTATAGTGCTTCCCAAAATCGACTTTTGTGCAAAATCGACTTTTATGCTAGGAGCCCTGTGGAGTGAGGATCTACAATACTTTGTCATCTTCGGAACCACTAAAGTCTCCCCTAGGTGTTCCAGAGGTCGGGGGTCCTGCAGATATAGGCAGGGTCCTTATAATATATGTTTTCTAAGTCCTGGTGTAGGATAAATTGCTCAGTTCATTTTCCCCATTGTAGATCCACAGCCACATAGGTTAACATGGCAAGAAGTTATTAATTAATAACTCCCGCTAAGAATTACCGAAAAATATAATTCAAGGACTTAGGAGAATGGTATTGATAAATCCAACAATATGGTATTGTTGAATTTATCATAAAATATACAGACAAGAAGTTATTAGACTTTCTTGTCTGTGAGCCAAAATTGAGCCTTCTAGTGTCTACCCTGATTGACCAAAGTTAAGTGGATTAGCCAGGCTGCTTTGAAGAAGTGATAAGTAGCACCTGGGGTGAAGAGCCATCTTGGGAGGAGAGGATTCTGCTGAACAGGAACGCCCACCTACCCTTTGAACCCAGCCAGATGGCAGGCTTAAGGAAGGAATGTGCAGATGCCAGGGGGAGGTAGACTATGGAGATGAGCCATCCTGGAAGTTGGTTTAGCTAGTTCTTGCCTCTCTGCTGAGACTTCAGCCATATTGAATTTTGGAAGAATGGTGCTTTCTTGGAGACCATAGTGCCAAACTTTGGAGGAAATGGTCATACTCTGGGGTGTTGCCCTGCACCTCATTGGACAGGAGTGCCCTTCTACTTGAGCCAGAGAACAATGAAGAAGTATCTGAGAGGGACAGAGCCTCTTAGATAAGCTGCTTGAAACAAATGAAAGAAGAAGGGTCCAAGTTGGAAGTTTTATTTGCCCCAATCAGGCCCTGCACTCTGAAAGAATGTACCTGCTGCACAATATCGAATTGCAACCCTGTGGATCTAACTAGCTTCAAAAGGACTAAAGAGTGGACTTCACTGAAAGCTACAGATTAACAGAGTTCACCTGGACCATCGTCACCAAGAATCCCCAGCCTGGAGTGGCACGAGTGCATTTGTAAGGGTTTAGTCTAAGTGAATTGTGGGAACTGAAGTACCAAACTTTCAAGGACCATCTTGGAGCTTCGAGACCTTTGGAGCAAGTTTTGGATACTTTGGGACCCTCTGAGGAACTTCAGGAAGAAGTTCCAAAAGTTCAGAACTTTGCGCAACTTTGGAAAAAAAAACTCCATAAGTGGGCCGACTCGACCTGACCAGCCAAGCCGGCAACCCTCAACCGCGACCCGGCCAACCGTCCAGTTTCGGTGCGCTGAAAAGCTCCAGAGGTACGACTTCCAAAATTTGACCAGGAGCTCGCCGAAAGTCAAGCCAGTGAACCTTCACCGAAGCCGGCCTGGTGAGGAGCATCGAGGGACCCCAGAGGAAAAAGCTCCAGACGTAGAAGTCGGAACAGGCTCAACCGCAAGAGTGAAGCCGCCGACCTTCAAACGTGCGCCGGGCTGGATCCTTTGTTTGTCCAGGTGGAAAGCTCTGGAGGTCTGACTTCCATAGTTTGACTGGGAGCTCATTGAAAGGCAAGCTGGTGAACCATCATTGATCCTTGACTAGTGGAGAGCTGAGAGATTCCTCTGAAGAAGAAGCTCCAGAAAAGTTTCTAAGTCGGAAGGTAAAAACTTTGACCGAGGTCTACGGCATATTATAGCCTCGCAGGGCTCCATCGCGGTCGGCCTGAAACTTTGACTTTGTCCTGGTCTAGCGCAACCAGATGTCCCAATAGGTGCTATAGGTTTCTAAGTGCTATATAGTGCTACATCTTTAAAAATTCATATTTCTGGTTCCCTTCACTGGATTTGCTTTGGTGTCATTGTAAAGATAAAAATATTTCCTATTTCTATAAATTGGTGTTGGATTTTTGGTGTCTTAATTATTTACTGAATTGGTGTTCTTAAATGCTTTATATAGCTGTCTCTGAAGTTAAGCCTGCCTGCTTGCAGCCAAGCTACCAATGGTTGAGCATGGGAATAATATTCTGAGGCCCCCAGTTTGTGTTAGTGGCCTTATTGCCTGTGGTAGATGTATATTTATCACGACTAATAATCCACTATCCAACATTAGTATTTTTTTCTCATATTTGCACTGCTGAGAGAGCAGTGGGGTGATGCTCCTCCACCTTAACGGAGGAGCTGCCACTGGTTTTGACATGTTATGACCACAGTGCAACATAAGCACTCCATAGAAGCATGTTAAATGGACTTTACAGAGGTAAGCAGCCATGCGAACAGGCAGGAGGCCTAGCCACTGTAATATTATCTCACTGCATAAATTAACCCTTGGTTCAGGTTAAGCAACTTCATTTAATAACTACACATGGTTGAAGAGCGTGGCATAAACTGTATGTACCAGGCTTTTTATTGCCATTGGGAAGGGAGGGGCATCATGACCCATTCAATACTTTGCCTCCTGTGAGTCATGGCCGTTGCCTACACTGAACATCGGCAATCAGAACCCCCAGGGTTTTGCGGCCTTCGGGTGGCAAATTTTGCAGCAAAATTTGTGACCCCAAAATGTGTGGTATTTTTGCAGCAAGCAGAACATGTGCTTGTAACAAAAATACTGCTCGGTCACTACTGGAGACTGTCAGGTCACTTTCCGTGATCTGGCAGAGTGTCCAGCAGGACCGCGCTTCAGAACAGGAGGGTGTCTGATGCCAGAGAGTACATTTCTAGATTTGAAATCTGTCCTCTCTGGCATCGGACAGCCTCTATTCCTAAGGTACACATTGCAGCAGGGGGTAAATGGAGTGGCAGGTACACTGGAGACTCTTGAGTGGGATGGCACTAGGGGTGAGGAGAGGGGGCCATGTGTGTCCTGGGGTTAATGGGGGAAGGGGTGTTTACCACGGCAGAGAGGAGACCTAGGAGAGGGTGATTCCTCTTTTCTGTGATAAACTGAGAAGATGTGGCATGACAGCAAGAGCTACAGACTTTGGACGTGTGTGTAAATCAATCATTCAGTAATCTTATAAAGCGGGAAAACTCATCCGTGAGGGTCTCAAGGCACTGGGTGGGGGGATGGGTTGGGTATGCGGTTCAGTCGAAGAGCCAGGTTTTGAAGTTCTTCCTGAATTGCGATGGTGATTGCCTGAGGTGCTGAGGCAGGGAGTTCCAGGTCTTCGCAGTGAGGTAGGAGAAGGATCTTCCTCCAGCCGTGGTCTTGAGGATCTGTGAGATGGTGGCCAGGGCCACTTGGGAGGAGCAGAGTTCTCTGGTGGGAGTGTAGGAGAGGCGGGGGTTCAGGTATGCAGGTCCAGTGTTGTGGAGGGCTTTGTAGGTGTGCGTGTGAAGCATGAAGGTGATTCTCTTGTAGACAGGTAGCCAGTGAAGGTCTCTGTGGGCTGGTGATTTTACTTTCTGTGTGGTGCCTGTGTAGAGTGCGTTGCCTTAGTCGAGTCTGCTGCTGACGAGTGCATGAATGACCGTTTTCCTGGACTCGGTGGGGATCCACTTAAAAATCTTACAAAGGAGGTGGAGCGTGTGGAAGCCGGAGGATGAAACAGCGTTGATTTGGCGGTTCATTGAGAGCGAGGAGCCCAGGATGATGCCGAAGTTTCATGCGTGGTCGTGGGTGTGGGGGGATACCAAGCTCTGCGGGCCACCAAGAGTTGTACCTGGCGGAGGAGCCCAGGATGAGGACTTAGGTCTTGTCTGAGTTAAGCTTGAGGCATGTGTCCTTCATCCAGGTGGCGACTGCCTTCATACCGTCGTGGAAGTTGTTCTTGGGGGCTGTGGGTTCGTCTGTGAGGGAGAGAATGAGCTGGGTATTGTCGGCGTAGGAGATGATGTTGAGTCCATGGCTTCTGACGATGGCTGCCAGCGGGGCAATGTAGATGTTGAAGAGGGTGGGGCTCAAGGAGGAACCCTGAGGCACTCCTCAGCTGATCTCTGTGGGTTCTGAGTTGAACAGTGGAAGTCTGACTTTCTACGTTCAGGTGGTGAGGAAGGAGCGGATCCATTCTAGGGCTTTGTCGCGGAACCCGGCATCATGGGGTATTAAGCAGAGAGTGTGGTGGGAGACGGTGTTGCAGGCAGCTGAGAGGTCCAAGACTGTGAGGGCTGCAGTCTCACCTCGGTCAAGGAGGGTGCGGACGTTGTCTGTAGCGGCTAGGAGAGCGGTCTCAGTGCTGTGGTTGCTTCTGGAGCCCGATTGTGCGGGATCCAGGATGTTCTTCGTCTTGATGAACTCGGAGAGTTGGGCATTGATGGCTTTCTTGATGTGTGTGTGTGTGTGTGTGTGTGTGTGTATGTGGGGGGGGTTGGGTCAGGGCAGTGAAAGGGCAGAGCTGATGAGGGTAGAGCTGGCAGAAACATATGCAGCTGCCTTATTTGTGCAAGAGAGATTAGACGGGGGCAGCTGGCAGCATGAGCAAGTCGCCCCAGCAGCTCTGTACATTGGTCACAGTCCGGTGTGTCCTGGCCTGGGATTAGTGTATCTGATATTTTCAGACCCAGTAATCTCAGATCCAGAAACACCAGGCTACTCTCAATGTCCAGGAGAATTATCCATCTAGGGACACCGCTCCAGACACTTGTGATGACTGCCTGCATAGCTTAAACACCATTCAGTATTTACTCTGAATACTAAATATCAACAAAGTCAAGGTTGTCATATCTACATCTTTTACCAGCTGTGTTGCTGGTTCGTGAAATTACTTATTTTTAGGGTACAAGGGTGCTCTATTTTAATTCTTTATTTTTTAATTATATTGTAGCGTGTTTTAGAAGAATTATAGTGCCTGTTGAAACCAATTTGTGTAATCAAAAATGGCAATCCCTTAGGGAGACGGGTATGATACCGTTTTTTTCAGTATTTCCAAAATGCATTTTTGCCAGTTTGTTTTTCCAGTGTTTATTTAATTTGAGGTACATTTTTAATCCTTCTTTAGTTTTGTCGGTTACATCGTGGGTTGCCTGGATGCTGATGCTTTGTCTCCTTTATCTTTCAAGGCCTCCAAGGAACCGGCACTAGTCTATGTTAATTCTTCCCCACTCATCCCTGATCTCCTGGGTGTGCCTCCTCGGGTTCTGCCCCCTGCCCTTTCCGGATGCTGACAACCCCCTGCAGGTGAGAGAAACACAACCTCCTTTAGGGCTCTCTTACAAAGTATCTTGGTTTCAATCTGCTGCCCTCTCCAGCGTTAGACCCGCAGACCTTGGCTGATGCCCCATCAGCCTGGGGCAGTGATGCCTGATGAGATCTGTGTTTTATCTGTGGAAGTGAGGCTTGAAGGGGCAGCTTATTTTAAATTCAAGCAGAATTCACCACTGACCAGTCAATTAAGTCCTAGTGCCACTGGCAAGAGCACCAGAATTTGAGATAATGTCAGCGGGTTTCATGTATCAACACCAAAGATATAAAAGAGCAACTAATAATTTGGTAAATAACTTGTGATAAGTAAACCGTGCATCTTTTAATGTCCTTCTCAAGTGAAATTTACTTTGAAAAAACTGTTCTTCACTTGACCAAGAATGTGATACTTTTAATTAGTTTAACTGTTAAGGGCAAATAAGTACCTCTGACTTCCAAAAGCATAATTGTCTTAACTTTAACGCCGGCTCCATATTTCAGCACAGCCATTACTGTTTGAAGTGAGCCTGCATCCCACACAAACTACCAGTTGTTCACTTTTCCTTTTTTCACTCCATATGTGGGTAAAAAAAAAGCTCACCTAGGTTTTTTGCTGCCTTTCAAGAAGACACCCATGATCCTGTAGTCAGAACCTGGCAGGGTCAGGTTGTTTTTCTCTTTTTTTCCGGTGCGGGGTACAGATGATATGGAAAGAAGGAAAGTTACTGTACATTTTGCACGGGGGACCAGCAAAACTCGGGCCACGAATGTGAATGTCCGTCATGGAGAAACTGCAGGCTCTGTGGGCAGGCTGGTAGCTCCTGCAGGCTCATAGCTCCTGCAGGCTCTGTGGGCAGGCTGGTAGCTCCTGCAGGCTCTGTGGGCAGGCTGGTAGCTGCTGCGGGCTCTGTGGGCAGGCTGGTAGCTGCTGCGGGCTCTGTGGGCAGGCTGGTAGCTGCTGCGGGCTCTGTGGGCAGGCTGGTAGGCGCTGCAGGCACTGTGGGCAGGCTGGTAGGAGGTGAAGGCTCTGTGGGCAGGCTGGTAGCTACTGCAGGCTCTGTTGGTAGGCGCTGCAGGCTCTGTTGGCAGGCTGGTAGGCGCTGCAGGCTCCGTGGGCAGGCTGGTAGCTGCTGCATGCTCTGTGGGCAGGCTGGTAGGCGCTGCAGGCTCTGTTGGCAGGCTGGTAGGCGCTGCAGGCTTCGTGGGCAGGCTGGTAGCTGCTGCAGGCTCTGTGGGCAGGCTGGTAGGCGCTGCAGGCTCTGTGGGCAGGCTGGTAGGCGCTGCAGGCATAACTAAAGATCACACTCCATGTTCCAGGAAAGAGTTAGCGACGATGCCCTGACGCATCTTCACGGTTCCCACTTTGGAGCCCTGGGGCAGGGAACTGTTGTAGATGGAGCGGACTACAGTTCATGGAGCCGCTAGATGACCTTGCTTTTAGCTAGTAATTTTTGGTTGTTCAATCAGACCTCAAAATCACAGATATCCACGTGAAGGTAATGGTGTTCTATAGATACAGTTTGCACTTGGAAGAATCTCTGACGGCCTTGTGATTGAGGTCTCAAGTTTTCAAATTGAATATTATGTGTTTACACACTTTAGGGACCCTTAAACAAAAGTGATTCTTCTAAGAAAACTGTACATTGTTAAGACTTTATTTGGAAAAAACAGAGAAACAAAGTTGTTAACCAGTGCTATGTATTTTGTTTTAAATTTGCTGCCTTATTGGCTGTTTCGAGGGTAGACACCAGCCAATCAGGACATGCTATTTGAAGCTCATCATTAGTTCAGTTCTGCTTTAAAAGTGTTTCCTGTTCATTCCTTTGTGGAATTGTTGGTGAAGAGCATGAAGGGAAAACGAACTGCAAAGTGTAGGCATTCGGAGGCTGGTTCTTCAGAAGAGAACGGAAGGTGCTAGAGCAGCCGCAGACACTTGGCCTATTTTGCAGGTCAGGGATCTGAGCATCCCAGGTCATACCACAGCTCAGAAATTCACCGCGCCCTGAACAATGTTGAGCCAAGTATTTGTATATATCATATAATGACTGTCGGAAATGTTTGTGCAACAAGTTATTGCTCATTAAGCGTCTAGAAATAGTCCTCTTCATGCTCAGTCAATGAGAAAATAAATACACCCTAGAGGGCCAATTACGATGTCGGTCCGACCGCTGCATTATGATGCAGTGGTCGGAGGCAGGGTTTGGAGGGACATATTGCTGCCTATCCGACAGGCTGTGGTGAAGGAGCCCATCGGGGCAGCGGTCAGAAAGTAATCCCCTACACAACCGGAATGGAGAAATGGATGTTTACGATTGCCTCATGGGTGGTGGCATCCATATTCGTCAGACGGAACCGCCAGGACGAATACCCTCACCCACCATGGGTGGCATGCTTCATCATATGGGTTTATCCTCCCAGTGGGAAAACCTAGTCCCACTGAGGGCTACGACTCCCTCACTGTGAGGCAGGAGCTCTGGGATGTTTTATGGATAGTAAAACCCTATTAAGGATGCTAAAATCCCATATGTGAGTCTCAGGTGTGGTGAGAGCGCAGCGCAACAGAAGAAAATAAGTGAATTGAAGTGGTGAGATTAAAACTACCTAGTGAGGGCAAAAACTCTATATTCACTTGCTCGCACTGGTAGGATTAAAACAGTGCAATAAGCAGTATTGATTTAAAACTGCTACATAACGTTCCTGTTATGTAGCAGTTTTAAATCAATACTGCTTTTTGCACTGCTTTTTAATCCTACCAGTGCGAGCAATTAAATATAGAGTTTTTTTGCCCTCACTAGGTAGTTTTAATCTCACCACTTCAATTTTAGCATCCTTAATAGCACTCAGAACCAACCAGAGTATCTGTTTCATTTAAAGGTTTAATGGCCTATCCAATCCTGGAGTAACCTGCTGTGGCTACTGCCGGGGTGCAATCTCCCAACAATGGTAATGGTAAAAAGCCCTTGCCCTCACTAGAATCCCTGTGCCAATACTGTTGGCCACCAAACAGCCACTTTCACTCAAGGGGGTTCACTGTGGGGCCCCCAGATATCATTGCGCAGTTCCGATATAAGTAGTGACACAGGGGGAATCTTGAGTGGGCTTACAGGATTGTCAAACTCGCTTTGGAATAAACACAGGGCTGTCCTGTAACTGAATACAACGAGCATAACGTCCAATTTTAATATGCTAAAGCTTATTAGTACCAGAGCTGGGTTTGATTTAGAGTTTGCCAAAATTCCCCTCCCCTGGCACTCCCCTCCCCCCCCCCTCCCCCCATCGGCTCCAATAGTAGAAACCTTAGATCGAGGTCTCGATGGTGTAGGGGCCGTCTGTCAGTCTATGTGCCTCAGACCGACTGCCCCGCGGTCCAACGTACTTTCCTTTCTGTCTTTCACTGTCAGTGAAAACCGAGCAGTACCAGTCAGAAAAAATAAAATAGACCCCCACACATTTGAATAAAACTCCCAGGGGTGGGGGTCATTCGTCTTTTCTTTTTCAGTAACAAACTCCCACTTTGGGAGCAGAAATGTTTGGCGCATGATCCCTGAAAGACGGTGCACAAAACGTGCAGTTACTTCAGAGAAACAGCCCTGACTCCTTCAACTCTGAAGGTACAGAGATCCCCACTGTGCTGGCAGTGATTTCTAAATGTAGCAGGTGGAGTCTGGCGAATGTGATGGGTGTAATATCTTACCCAACCCTAATGGACGGTGAGCCGCCCGCCAAACTCTAAACCAGGCAGTTATTGTTTTCTGAGGGGCCATTAATATTTCCAGGATGAGCTTGTTAGAAAATGGAAGGTTAGTGTCTCTACATAAGCACCTCAGGAGTGTTGTGGGTGTAGTTTCCAGACCATCATTTTGCACTAGAGGATAGCGCGCCAACTTGAAAGGTCGCTATTTTTCTTTTTAATGGATGTTACACTTGACACTGTTATTTAAAAAATTTGTTTGCTTTTATGTTTCCCCGCATTCTTTGAGGCATTGCTAATAAGGCTTACTGGCACTCACCAGCTCTCTTGCTGTCCGCTCGCTGCCCTGGGTCCAAAACCATAGTTTGCCGATCTCGGCAGAGGGACGTGGCTCCTCCCCCTCCCCTCATTTCCGCTACCGGGGGCCTATTAATACATCATAGGTGCCCGGGCGCGCCAAAGGCAAGCCCGTCTGCCCCCGTCCGCACCGGTCTGCCGCCGGACGCAGGACATGCTGCTAATTTGGGTGACAGCAGGTACTTTTACTCCCAGACTGAGTTGTTCGCAATTGGGAGGCGTTCAATAGAGTGCACACAACCGCAGCTACAGGGTTTAGAGGGCCCCTTCGGGTGTATATGTTGTGGTTTTTCCTCCCTGGTCCCGGCTAGGACCAGTAGCCCCCTTCCCTGTACTTCTGCGACTGTTTTTCTTCTCAATTGCCGCTCATTAGCCAAGCACTTTGCTGATGTTCATTACCTCCTGGAAGACAAGTCTCCCGAAGTCTTATTCCTTACTGAGACTTGGCTCTCAGAAGATATGATGACGGAGCAAGTACTTGCTCTTCCGGAGGGTTATGCGATCCACACTCTAAACAGACCTACGAGAGGTGGGGGTATTGCGGTTATCCTTAAAACTGGGTACCCCTGCACCTTCATTAAGCAGCCTGTTACCGAGTGCGAATGTGCTTTTAAAAAATTACTCTTAATTCCAACTATACGGTGTCAGGTTTGCTGATCTATTGTCCTCCGGGTCCGTCCAGAGGGTTTAGAGATGCTCTCCCGAGACAGTCAGTACTCTGGCGGTCAATGCCGCTAACTTTTCGGTTATAGGCGACCTTAATTTACATCTGGACAACATTTTTGATCCTGATGTGTCATCTTTTTGGCTGATCTCGCCGCTTGTCAGCTTGATCAACGGGTCTCAGGCCCCACGCATGTGGCCGGCCACTTATTAGACCCGGTTTTTACAAACATACCTCGCTTGTGGTCCAACCCCCGTTCTGATGGATTGGTCCGACCACTATTTAGTCCCCATGTTGATTCATGACATCTTGCCAGTGCGCAACTTAGCAAACACCTTTGCTCGCAAGCGCCCCTGGCATAAACTGAACTGGGAACTTTTTCAAAGGCATCTTGCTGCCACCTCTCCTGTTGTTCCGGCAGATTCTAATGAGGCCCATGTGATTTTTTCTGAATTGGATCACTCAGCCTTTAGACGGCCTTATTCCTGCCAAGTTGTCTATGAATCGGCACACCAAATCTAATCCTTGGTATAATGCTAAACTGGTTGTCTTACGCAAGACCTGTAAGAAGCTGGAGAGAACTTGGCGACGGGACTTTGATCCTATGTCCAAGGCTCTCTATCGTGCTGCCATCAAGCGATACCATAGGGCCCTCCATGTTGAGCGCGCCGCATTCTACGCCGAGCAAATCAGCAGGAGTTCTAATCCAGCTAAGAGTATCTTTTCTATAGTCTCGGAGCTTAAAACACAGAAGGATGCCGCAGGCTCAGTGATTGCCTCTGACTCGCAATGTAACGAGCTGGCAAACATTTTTGTCAGGAAGGTTGAGGACATTTACAAAAGCTTTCCTACGGTCCTTATAGGCCCCTCTGAGACATCTTGTGACCTTACTGACAGTACCCTTGAGGTCTTCCCCCCCATCACGCAAGAGGTTTTATTGACACTTTGTTCGAAGGTGAAGTCAGGCTCTCCTGCCGATCCCTTGAAGCCTGACCAATTCCAATTTTTTTTACCTACCATCATACACCCGCTGGAACTAGTGATCAATGGGTCCCTGAGTGCAGCGGTTGTGCCCAGGGCGTGGAAGCAGGCCAAGGTAATACCGCTGCTTAAGAAACCTTCTTTAGACCCCAAAAAACCCAAAAGTTTTCGGCCTATTTCCTTGTTACTTTGGACTGTGAAGATCACAGAGGCCTACATCAATTCCCTTCTCACAGAATATTTTACTGTAAATCACAGGCTTGATCCCTCTCAAAACGGATGTCGGCCCGGCCACAGCACCGAGTTAGCGCTTTTGGCCGTGACTGAACATCTGTGGAAGGCCTTAGACGCTGGGCAGACGTTGGCACTGATCCTTTTGGATCTCAGTGCCGCGTTTGACACGGTGTCACATGCCGTCTTGCTGAACCGTCTGTTAGAGGCTGGAGTCACTGGCTCAGCACTTAAGTGGCTGTCCTCTTTCCTCTCTGACAGGACGTTTCAGGTGGTTGCCCCCCCCCCCTTTTGCTTCTGGTATCTTTCCTATAGGCCAAGGGGTTCCACAAGGCTTGTCCCTGAACCCTCTGCTCTTTAATCTTTATGTCCAACCTCTGGCTGGTGTAGCCAGGAGCAGAGGGCTGACCATGGTCTCTTATGCCGACGATACTCAGTTGGTGGTGGCTCTCTCGAGTGACCCCGAGCAGGACGCCAGGAAATTTCAGGGCGACCTCTCGGCAGTTGCCGAGTGGATGACCACCAACTGTCTCCAACTGAATACCAACAAGTCGGAGGAGCTGTTGGGGGAGGGAACCATGGTTGTTGGAGCGAGCTGTGGTGGCCCAAGAGCCTAGGTACGGCCCCCGTCCCTAAGCCCGCAGTGAAGAACCTGGGGGTCTGGATGGATACTTCACTCAATTTCCAGATTCAGACTAAAAAGGTGGCGGGAACTTGTTTCGGTCTGCTGCGTGGGCTCAAACCTATTTTGGCCTTTTTCGATGCCTCGACCAGGCAGATCATTATTCAGGCCTTGATCCTGTCCAGGCTCGATTATGCTTGCTCGCTGTATTTGGGAGCTAATAAGTCTGAAATTCAGAGGCTACAGAGAGTCCAGAACGCGGCCGCAAGATCTCTCCTGGGCCTGCGCAGAACCTGTGCAGTGACTAGTGCTATCCATCGCCTCCACTGGCTGCCTGTGGCCAGGCGAATTGAGTTTAAGGCTCTGTGCATAGCCTACAAAATTTTGAAACCGGCTACCCCGCAAATTTTGACTGATCTTCTTTTACCTTATACTCCCACGCGATCACTTCGATCCATGGGACAATGTTTGGTAATGATCCCTCCGGTGAGAAGGGTCCGTGCCGGCGGCCGCTCTTTTCGTAATAGAGCCGCCATTCTGTGGAATTCTCTGCCGGCCCATACTCGAGGGCTCACCAACTATCTTCACTTCAGGAAAGCTATTAAAACATTTCTTTTCCCTTCTCTGTAGGCCTCCTGTGCTTTCTGTGCGTGCTATTTTCTTGTTGCTTAGCGCCGGACGCCTCTTAGCTGGGGCAGCTGTTGCGCTTACAAAATTTTTAACATAACATTTTTAACATAACATAACATGTGTATTACAGAAATGTGTCTCATTACAGGGACACACCTTCTTGCTTTCTTCTATCCACAATGAAGTGTCACTCAGAGTATCACACATAAGGCTCTACATTTGAAATGTCATACATAAACACACTGAAAACATGGGCATGTGGCACAGAAGCGACCTAATAACATGGCAGCGATGCAATCTCTCTGCACAAGGCAAACTATTTCTCTTCGAATTTGAGCATTTCATTTCTTTGCTGCAGTGTCTTCACTTCCTAATGGCAGTGTGGGTTGGTTGGCACGCTGCGACAGCTGTGTAGACTAGTTTCTATTTTATTTTTCTATGTTCCAGTCTCTCTTTGTGCCATCTGTCTTGTGTCTCTTATACATCTGTGCTCGTTCTGTCTGTATGAATTTTCAGTTTGTGCTGTTCTGACTGTTTCACTTTGCTCCATCTATCACCAACATCATGTTATGTTTGTCTCTGCTCTTCATGTCTGCCTCTCTGAAAGTCTACAGTTTCTCTACCATTTTGTCTTTCGGGGCTCTTTTCTCATTTTAAGCCATTTCATTCATGTTGTGCCCCTTTTCACATTCTGTTCTTTCTCGGGTTTCTTATAATTTTTACATCTTTGAGCTGTCTCTGCCAATTCAACCTTGCTCTCTTCAGACTTTAAATGCCCATTCAATTTCTGTCTCTTCCAGTTTCTTGTTTCCATTTCTTACTCTGTGCCTCTTCTCTCTCTCTCTGCTCCGTACCAATATTTCTGCCCCTTTCCTGTCTTCCTTCAAAAGCGGTAGTGAGACAAAGAAAAGGCCTCTGTTTCTCTTTTCTACCGTTTCTTCCTATACCTTTACCTTCTTTCTCCAGTGCCCATGATTATGCATGTGACATCTGTGTAGTGTGAATTCAGACAAAGGCAGTGGAATAAAGGGCCAGAGATGGAGATACAGTCCGCGAGTGACTGGAGGGGGAGCTATGTTTTGTGGGTTGAAGTTGACAGTTATTGCATTGCCATGTAACATTCTTTAAAGCGGTGCATCTTCAGTTTTTTCCTGACTGATGCATGGTTGGGGAAGTCCTAGTGGAGACAAGGATGTTGTTCCAGGGTGTAGGGATGGATAAGGACAGTTGTTTTGGTTTTTGCACTCTTTTGCATCCAGTCTGATGGTTAGCCGGGTCTGGTGGCTCAGTGGACTAATGCATCCACTGCAGTGGCCTGTGTTCGACCTCATGGTCACAGGTTCAAATCCCGGCGGGTCCACTCAGCCTTTCATCCATCTGTGGTCGATAAAATGAGTACCATTGAGTTGGGTAACAATAAACATCTGTTATTCAGCGCCAAGATGCCTAAGGGTGAACGTGCGCTTTACAAATACACATGTTATGTTATGGTTTCTTGGCTGTGAATGTGCCGAGTACCACTGGAGGTGGCGAACGTTTCAGCCCCATACCCAGGTGTGCTGGTTGTGATGACCCTAAACGATGCAATTGGATGTTTATGGGGAGCCCATTGATTTTGATCAAGTTGAGGGTGATGAGGTAATATTTCTTTAGACCCTTGGTAGGACCTGCTGATATGTGTAGGATACCCTCATGCGGGACTAGCATGGAGTATGGGAGGCCATCAAGGAGAGCACTGCAGAGTGCACAACCACCATCCAGGTGCACTTATACGACGGCTTGAACAGCTGTCCTGAAATTGTTTTCAGGGAGAATGGTTTATCTTTCTTTAGTAGAGGGAGATGGTACCAGGCTTTCTTTGCTTTCTTAGCAGTGTGTTCCTTGAGGGTGAAGTTGGTGTTCAGGAAGAATTTAAGTGACCTGGCATTCAGTGAGAGTTGGGGTTTACATCAGTTCAGGTTCATGTCTCTTGATACAATGGCTTTGTCATGTTCCTGCCCTCCCTCTAGACTCTCGTCAAGACCCTCCTCTGCCTTACTAGATAACTTGCAGGCAATGTTTGAGGTGTAGGATGGCAGGAGCTGACGAGACTTTCAAGTAGAGTTGAGTATCAATGGCATATTGGTGAATCTTGATGCTGTTATATGTAAGTGGAGCCCTAAGAGGCTTCATGTCGAGGTTGACGATTACGAGAGGCAAGTGGGGTTGAGCTTCAGGTAAGAAATGGACAAGATTGACATCCAGATTCAACCCCATTTTATAAAGTACTAGAAAGCCGTATTTCAAGTTAAGAGTACTGTATTCACAATAACAGCGACAGCTTTTGTGCCACATCAGCTGTTCAGTCAGCGTCTCCCACCCGAATCTCAACTGACATTCCAACCGTCAGCGGAATGTTGGTAAGTACCGAGACATAGCAAGAGCGGGGAAGCAGAGTGAAGCAGAAAGGAACAGGAAGAAGTGGAAAGGTGATAGCATATAATGGTTGCTAAACTATAAATTACAACACCCCACAAGACCTCACTCCTGCCCCTTAGCCTCCGACTGGTGCCTTACCTTCCTTCCTGCCTGTGTTTCTATTCTCCTGACACCCTTTTATCCTTTCTCTCCTTCTTTCATTCCACCCTTCTGAGCCTACTTTTTCTCCTCACTCTTAATCTTGTACAGCTCCCGTTCTTTCTTCCATATCATCTGACACCCCTTTTACCTTTATTATACCCTTTCTCCCTCTTTGTTCTCCTTTTAACCTTACCTCTCTCTAGCTCTCCCCTTTATCCCTTCTGACCCGTTGCAGCCCCCTTCTCCCCTACAGCCGGTTTACTCTTCTTTCTTTCTTTCTATACTCTCTTCTACATCTCTCAAGCCCCTCTGCCCAGGGCCCCACTCTCCCTCCACTCTCCCTCTTCTTCTAGCACTTTTCTCTACTACTTCAAAAGTACAACTACATTTTCAGTTTTCTCTTTTGTCCCCTCCTCTCTCCTTCTGTGCTTCTCTTCACTCTCCTCCCATCTTCTCCTCAGTCCACCGTTCTCTGCCTTCTGCTCCCACTCTTTCCTTCCTCTTGACACAGTCCCCCTTCCTTCTTTCCCTTCTGCCTCTTCCAGGGCCCTGCCACATTCACCTTACCTATCTCCTAATCTGCTTCCATTCCTTCCCTCACCCCTTTCACTGCCTGCTCTCGTTTCTACCCCTTCATGTGTGATCCTGAACACACCAATTTTCTCTTCTGCAAGAATTCCTCACCTCTCTCCCTCACTACTCTGCTCTCACCTACCCATTTTGCCTCTGTTCCTTCCCCGACTTCCTACAAACACCTCACCTATGTGGCCATCTGACCCTTTTCTTCCCTCCTCCACTCTCACTGATTGCTGTACCTCTGCTACTTTCATTTCCCATTCCCTCCTGCACACAGCTTAGCTCTCTCATGATAAAAGGAATCTTCTTTCATCACCACATCTCTTCCCCTCTCACCCCTTCACTCTCCTCTTCTCCTGAACTCCTTGCCTTTCTACTCACACCGTATCTCTCGATGCACATTGCTAATCAATGACTTCTCTGCAAAGGCCACACACACAGATGTAGCCCCTCTTCCTTAGCCCGGCTTCCACCTCCCTCTTCTCTAAATGTTTCATTTTCCATAGAGATGAAGGAAAGAAGTACACTGGGCGTTCCAAGGCCACTGTACCCAGGAATGGCCAATGCATGATCTGACGTTGCTTAAACAACAGCAGAATCTGGGTCTACTCCCTTGGCCCTTGTGGTGTCACACTCTGTTGCACACTGTGTCACCACAAACTACCTGCAAAACAGCTCAAAAGTTCTCTGCTTCCATTCTAAAAATGACAGCTCAATGCATTGAATCAGCTAATAATATTTCTTTTTGCTAATTTAATTTTATTAACCATTTTAATTTAATTCTACAGGGTGGTAAAGTATGGACTGTGAAATCAAAATAGTGACTTAATTCCAAACAACAAAACCTCAACGCATAAGGATGATTATTTTGAGAAAGTGAAGATGAACTGGAGTTCTAAGTTTGCAACAACTTCAAAAAGCAGACGTGGCAGCCAACTGACAACAGAGAAAACTACTAAGCGTGAACCTGATTTTTCGAATTCCAAATATTATGCTTCACACAGCCTCAAAGTAAAGAGATCAGAAAGATTAAATAAGTGTGAGTTATCCGCATTGAATGGCTTCTTAAATATAAATCAAACCCAAATGTATATCCGGTGCAAGCACTAATTGCTAAAATATTTTCACTTCCTGGGGATATTTCATTACTATGCAAATCAGAGGAGGTCAATAGCCATGCAATGCTCATTAAAGTAAGTTAACCTTTGGTGTAAATTCAGTCTGATGAAAGGTCCTAGAGAAGCTGAACACGAGCGGAAACATATCCATGCTCTAGCATCAGAATTATTGTCACAACAACTTGAAAGTGAGGGAACAAACTTTAGTCACCTGATTCAAGAAGACGAGAGAACAAACGCAGTGTAAACGAAAGTCATTGTATAAGGCCTTTCCTGGATTTCACCAAAGTAAAGACACTCCATTTCAATTTCAAATAAAAATCAGCTTTATTCGGTGCATAAAGAAAAATCACCATAACAGCACAATATTCAAACAGCAACAATATCAATTAAAGACACTCAAATAGAACTCAGAAGACAAAGATACTCTCTGCAAGAAGTAATAAAAATTAAACCCACCCTGGCTTAAAACTTTCTTTCTTGCAACATCCGCCTGTCTTCCTCTGCCTCTGTATATCTGAACTCAACCTACTCTGCACACTTTTAGGAAGCCTTAAAAACCCACTTTGTTCAGGTTTTCTTGAATTATTGTCATGATAGTAATGCCCAAATATGCTGTTCTAATCTCTACACTCTAAATATTTTAAGCACTCCAACGTTATTGAGAGTGACATTTAAAACTAGAAAATAAAACTACAGTGCCTCATCTAATAGAAAGAGGTTTATGCCACCATCTCGACTTATCAAACTAATTTAGAACTTTGACAAACCTTTTGAAATACGTATCACTGCTGTGGTATAAATGAATCATACATTTTGATTGTCTCACAAAAGCAACTGGACATGTCACAGTAGTCACTGTGCTCGATACCATTCACTTAGAAAAGAAAGGTTAGAAGAAACGGTTTATTTGGCTACTGATAATGCTTAATGTTGTCTTGTCTTGCCATTACTAGTATACAAAAGCACTTGCAAACACTAAACACCAGACTGACATCTTATCACTGCTTTATAAAACTCCTAAATGAATGTAGAAAACGCTTGACTCACAAAATGAGTAACTGCCGATGAGAACCCACCTGGACATAAGGAGGCTGTAACCTGTGAGAGACGTTGTTCAAGGTGCAATAGGAATACTCCAGGAAGGTTTGTAGTTCGACTAAGCTAAGCTGCCTATTGAGATGACAACATATGAGCTCCAGACAGAAGTGTTAAGAACAGTGCGTACAGTCTATGTGAGAGGTTAATTGTTAACTTTATCTAAACCTGTCCTGACACTGGATTCAATTTCTGACTTAACATGGCAAATTCACATGATAAAAACCAACGTGAAGACAATCCCAGAACGAAATCTTGTAAGTGCATTGAATATGAGAACAACTTTAGTCATCAATCCAGTCTCATTCAACATGAGAGAATCACCATTGGGGAAAATCCTTATCAGTGCTCTGAATGCCAGAAAAGCTTCAGTCAGAAAGTCAGTCTTACTTCCCATATGCAAACCCACACTGGACAAAAACCTTATCAGTGCTCTGAATGCCAGAAAAACTTTAGCCAGAGAGTTAGTCTCACTCGCCATGAGCGAATCCACACTGGGCAAAAGCCTTATCAGTGCTCGGAGTGCCAGAAACGTTTCACTCAAAAATTCAATCTCACTCAACATGAGAGAACACACACTGGAGAAAAACCTTATAAGTGCTCTGAGTGCCAGAAAAGCTTCAGTCACAAAGCCAATCTTATTCGACATGAAAGAACACACACTGGAGAAACCCCTTATAAGTGCTCGGAGTGCCAGAAAAGTTTCAGTCATGAATTCAGTCTCAATCAGCATGAGAGAATACACACTGGAGAAAAGCCTTATCAGTGCTTGGTGTGCCAGAACAGCTTCAATATCAAAGCCAATCTCATTCAACATGAAAGAACACACACTGGACAAAAGCCTTATCAATGCTCGGAATGCCAGAACACTTTCAGTCTCAAATCCAATCTCAATCAGCATAAGAGAACACACACTGGAGAAAAGCCTTATCAGTGCTTGGTGTGCCAGAAAAGCTTCAATCTCAAAGCCCATCTCATTCAACATGAAAGAATACACACTGGACAAAAGCCTTATCAGTGCTCAGAGTGCCAGAAAAGCTTCAATCACAAAGTCAGTCTTATTCGACATGAAAGAACACACACTGGAGACAAGCCTTATAAGTGCTCGGAGTGCCAGAAAAGTTTCAGTCTCAAATCCAATCTCAATCAGCATGAGAGAACACACACTGGAGAAAAGCCTTATCAGTGCTTGGTGTGCCAGAAAAGCTTCAATCTCAAAGCCAATCTTATTCGACATGAAAGAACACACACTGGACAAAAACCTTATCAGTGCTTGGAGTGCCAGAAAAGCTTCAATCTCAAAGCCAGTCTCATTCAACATGAAAGAATACACACTGGACAAAAGCCTTATCAGTGCTTGGAGGGACAGAAAAGTTTGTCAAAAATTCAGGCTCACTAAACATCAGAGAACACACAGTGGGCAAAAACTTATAAGTGCTCTGAGTGCCAGAAAAGCTTCAATCACAAAGTTAATCTTATTCGACATGAAAGAACACACAGTGGAGAAAACCCTTATCAGTGCTCGGAGTGCCAGAAAAGTTTGTCATAAATTCTGTCTCACTAAACATGAGAACACACACTGGAGTAAAGCCTTATCAATGCTCGGAATGCCAGAAAACGTCTCAATTCCAATCTCAATCAACATGAGAGAACACACACTGGAGATAAGCCTCATCAGTGCTTGGAGTGCCAAAAAAGCTTCAGTCTCAAAGTCAATCACATTCGACATGGGAAACACACACTGGAGAAAAGCCTTATCAGTGCTCGGAGTGCCAGAAATGTTTCAATATCAAATCCAGTCTCATTCGGCATGAGAGACGCACACTGAGGAAAGCTGTATCAGTGCTTGAAATGCCAGAAAAGCTTCAATCACAAAGTAATCTCAATTTAACATGAAAGAATACACACTGGACAAAAGCTGTATCAGTGGTCTGAATGCCAGAAAGTTTCATTCAGAAGTCTGGTCTCATTCAACACGAGAGAAGACATACTGGGGAAAAGCCGTATCAGTGCTCGGAATGCAAGGAAAGATTCAGTCAGAAAATTCATCTGAAAGAGCGCACAGAGAAATATGTATCTGATAGAGACTACTAGCCGCAGATTCCTTCACGTAGAATTATCCCCAGGCGTAAGACTGGATCCGGAAACTTTTGCCACAGCATCCCTGCGCGCCGGAGGCAGGGCGACATCACGCAACTCCGCCCAGGCGTTATCCGCGTACGTGACGTCAGCGAGGTCACATAAGCCCCACCCCCGGCGCGCCTACGTCAGTTTTTTCTTTTTCCGCGTGCAACGCGGATCCGGTCTTGCTACGGGCCTGTTTTGGGCCCTTCTTTCTCCTCATTGTCTTTTCTTTTGGGGAACAGTGTGCGAATGCCTTCGGGCTTCAAGACTTGCACGTCGTGTGGGCGTCTTATGTTGGCGACGGACCCTCACCTCATTTGTATGTGGTGTTTAGGGAGGATCACGGGCACAACTGATTGTGAGGCGTGCCAACAGTTGAAGCCGAAGTCGCGGCAGGAGCGCCGGATGAAACTACTCTCGGCGCATCTCTCCAGGTCGACTTCTTCCCCTCGATCAGCCTCGACAGACGGCTTCAGATTCGGACGTGGTGGTCGTCCCTCGCCCTTCTCCGATGTCGCGTGAGCGTCGCTTCCCCGGTGGGTAAGTGTCGCAGTTTGTCCCCAGGGGCTGGTGTCCGGCCTACCGGGGCGTGGGCTCTCCGCGGGTGATGCGGCCCCGCGTGTCGTCCTATCCACCGTTTCCCGGTGATGGGGCGTCGAGAGTCCAGATGGAGACCTACGCGGCGGCTTTGCAGGCCTCGCTGGCGTCTCCTCCTCCTTCCCCTCCTGGGGCGTCCAGCGGATCCCTCGCCTTGCGCGGGGCCCTCCGCGGCGGCTCTGGCCCCGGCGCCGACTGGCTCGGATCCAGGCTTGGAGGATGTGGTACTGTTGGGGTGCGGCCCCTCAGGGGTCCCTCCTTCAGGTCACGGCGCCTCTGCCTCGCCGCAAACTCCCACGGGAGTCCCTGTGGTGTCGCGGAAGGTCGCCGGGGCTCGGGTCGCATCCCCGCTCGGCCCTCTGGGCAGGCGAGAGCCTCGCCCACGGCTGAGCTGACGCAGCCACGCTGCCAGCGCCTGCTGCTCCGGGCGGCGCCACAGGGGTCGGTGACCTCTCCTCGTCCCGCTCTGGGTCGAGGCTGGGTGGGGACCCTCGTCCCTCTCCGGACCCCTCTCGTCCCTCCCCGAGGGCGGCTGCCTCGTCGGAGGTTGAGTCGTCCCTGGCGCCGCGCATGGGTCGCCGGGCCACCTCCGCCACATTCTGGGCCGAGGCTGGCGGAGGGCTTCGTGCCACTCCCCCGGTCCTTCTCGTTCCGGCGCCGCCCCTTGGCCAGTTTGGCTCCGGCCCCACTCCTGTCCCCGACGCGGTGTGACTTGGAGGAGCCCTGTCCGGCGTCTCCCTCGGCGCCGGATGGTGTTGACGTCCTGCCTCCACACTGAGGTCGTGCCATGGATTCGCTCTTCGGACGCTCCCTCTTCTCCGGAGGCTGGCTGCATATTGGTGTCGTCCTCCCCGGAGACTGGCCGCCGTGCGGTTTCTTTTTCACCGGCGTCGTCGAAGGGTGGCTCCCCGCCATTCCTGAGGCCGAGGTGTTTGTCGGAGGAGCGGCAGGTCCCCCATTCTTTGGTTCCTACTGACTTCCAGGTCTGGCCTTTGCCCGTCCCGCTTGGCTTCGGGGACGGCCGCCTTAGTTTGCAGCCGTCGCCCATGGAGGAGCTGCTTTCTCCACCGCGGGGCCCTACTGAAGCGGGTGCGGCCTTCGCTCACGCGGTGTCCACGGCTTTGGGCATTCTGCGCATGGGTGACCCGATTGCCCATTTCCCGGCGGACCATCTCTTGGAGGTTCTCCACCAGGGCTCTGATGGGAGGGAGATCTTGCTTCCTTTGAGGGATTGCTCCTTTCTTCCCTGATGGGGGCTTGGAGGCGTCCCGCCTCAGGGATCCGGTGCCTCAACATCTTCTGCACCGGCACCTTCCGGCGCTGCGTGACCCGGCGTGTCTTTCCCTCCACCCCTCTGCCTCCAGTCCGCTTTTACGGACTGCTTTTTCCTCCCTGCCGCCACTGTTGACTCCGCCGTCCCGGGAGGCCCGCTGGCTGGACTCTTGGGGGCGCAACATGTTCGCCTCGACCAGCGCTGCCCTGCGGGCCCTTAACACCTTGTGTGTATTGGCTAGGGCCTCCTCTTGTTTGTGGGATTCGTCTGAGTCTCTGGGATCCACGGCTTCCCAGGAGACTGTTCAGGTGGATTTACGGCATCATGCGTTGGATGGACGGGAGCTGGCGGCGTTCATTCTCCGCTCCGCTCTGAGCATCTTGGAGGTGCTGGGCCGGGCATGGCTTCCTCAGTCGCTCTCCGTCACCATGCTTGGCTTCGGG
The DNA here is from genome assembly GCA_963921515.1 of Calotriton arnoldi. Lineage (NCBI taxonomy): Eukaryota > Metazoa > Chordata > Amphibia > Caudata > Salamandridae > Calotriton > Calotriton arnoldi. The sequence goes on from CAWUFW010026680.1 coordinate 23,328, forward strand.
ACGGCGTGTTCCCTGAAAATGTTTGGGAGCGACTCATTGATCTTCCGTTTGATGGAAGCCTGTTGTTCCATGCCCCGGCTGACTCCGCCATCCAGAGGTTCCTGGCAGGGCTCCGTCGTCCTCCTCCTCCTCCTCCTCCTCCTCCTCCTCCTCCTCCTCCTCCTTCTCCTCCTCCTCCGTGACTGCTGAGTTGAGCTGGTTCTGGACCTGTTTGGGCCGGTTGCCCTTGCTGTAGATTCTGTTTTCCGGCCATTGAGCCCTCCTTGTTGGGGCTTTGGCCTTGTTGGCCGCTGGACGGCCCTTTGTGTGTGTTTTTGCTGGACTTGTTACACAGACTTGGCCCTGAGATTAGGCCTTCTGTTTTTCTTTGGGCTGCTTGTCAAGCCTTCCGCGGGGTGTTTTTCCCCGTGCCTGTTTTGTTTTTTCCTCTGCTGCGGAAGTTCTTCCAAAGAGGGTTCCCATGTCTTGGGACTTCACTGCACCCTATGTGGGGTAGTGGTAGCTATTATATAGCTGAGCTCTGCTGGGGAGTGCTGGTCGCCTTCGGGTGCCTGTTCTCCATTGCGTTTTCTGTATGTTGCTATTGCTTCTGGGGTGGGGTGCGTGGCCCCTTGTGGTGGTGTGTCCGGGCATTTCCTACCCTTCCTGCTCTTGTTTTGAGAGCTGGGACGCTTCTGTGTTCTTCTTGCTTTGGCGGCTTGTGGCTTAGATGCCGCTCTGGCTGGCCTGTGGCCTTCCCTCTGGGTGGGCTCGCCCTCTTTCCCTTGTTCCTTGGGCCCTCTAGGCCTTCTTGTTCCTCTGCCTAGCCTGGCGTTGGATGGAGGCTCTGTTGCCTTGGGGGTGGAGTGCTCTTGGTCCCTCTGTTGTGAGTGTACGTGGCCTCTTCAGTCTTCCTCCTTCATCCCTTGGGGGTTGCTGGTGTTCGACTGGTGGGGGTCTTCTTGCCTGGCAGGGTCGAGGTTACTCCCTGGTCTGCAGGTTTGGTCCCCTGTGGGACCCTCTGTTCTGTCCAGATTGATGGGGTCCTCTCGCAGACCCTCCTTCACTGTGGGTATTGCTAGGGTACCTATTCTACGTGAAGGAATCTGCGGCTAGTAGTCTCTATCAGATGTACGAGTTACTTACCTTCGGTGTAACGATGTATCTGGTAGAGACGATTCTAGCTGCAGATTCCTTCACGGCCCGCCCGTCCTTCCCGTTCTGCGAGGGCCCCTGGGCTGGTCTTTGGTACTCACCTCCCGGTGGGGGGCTCTGTCTCCTGTGAGTGCCTACTTTTGCTCTGGATGGGGGCTCCGTCCTGTTGCTGTTCATTCCTTCCCTTTGGTTCTTTGGAAGATGGGGTTGCGGTGCTCTTGTGCTCCGCTGCTCTGGCTGCTCCAGGTTTGGGTGGTTTGCCTTCAGTCTCTCCCTCCCTCCCTCCCTTTCCTCTTGCTACTAGGGGTCTTGGCCCCTCTACTAACCTCTGAATTGGGGTCCTCTGGTCGTGCCCTCTATGCTGGGGTGGCTTGGAGGTTGGTTGTTCCTGCCTGTGGGACTGGCTCCCCTTCCTTGTTTCGGGGTGAGGGTTGTAGGCCTGCTATGTGTGTCATGACTTTCACGCAGGTTCCTTGTCTCCGTGGGAGAGGGGGCTGTCTATGTTCTGGCTGGGTGGCTGCTCAGGGCTCTGCTCTGTTCTTCCTTCTGTCCCTGCCCTTGGACACTACAGTCTTGCACTGTTCCTTATGGTGTCTTCCTCTTTGTTTCTTTTTATACACTGTTCCCATGCTCCCACAGTTTTTTGTCTGGTGGCTCCGCGTTGTGGTGCGGAAAAGTTCTCCGAAGAAAACTGACGTAGGCGCGCCGGGGTGGGGCTTATGTGACCTCGCTGACGTCACGTACGCGGACGACGCCTGGGCGGAGTCGCGTGATGTCGCCCCGCCGCCGGCGCGCAGGGATGCTGTGGCAAAAAGTTTCCGGATCCAGTCTCACGCCTGGGGATAATTCTACGTGAAGGAATCTGCGGCTAGAATCGTCTCAAACCAGATACATCGTTACCGAAGGTAACTTTGGTCCTCTAAATTCCAGAAAAGCTTTTAACACAAACTGGACCTGACTACATAAGAAAACATGTATAATTGTAGTTGCAACAGGATTAATTAAGAAAAGCATGCAGGATATCTTAGACAGACTGCCTACATAGTGGACAGCATAACATTTATAGAGAAATGCCTCAGCCTGAAAAACTAACAAAGTGAAACTAGAATCACAGTGTGGGTAACATACTTAATAGAAAAAACACAGAGAAGGTGATGGGAGCAATGTTTCAAATCGGCTCCCACAGGCAGGTGTTCAGAATAAGAGTCAAACTCATTACTTTTTTCACCCCAGGCCATGCCATTGCTTAGTATATTAGCTGATATATGACCAAACAACACATTCAATTGCAACGCATGCCGTTACAATGCGTACATTACAATGTGAATGCCAATACCACGCATAACCTTTTCCGAGCATGCCTTTACAACGAATTTCATTGTAAATGCATAAATGTTAAAGGCATGTGCGTGGTAAAGGTTTTCCGTGACCCCCACCCTGAGCACTAAAACCGGACCCCAGCGAGAACCCCCGCCCATTTACAAAACTCCCGGCCCCTGCCCTTAGCCCTAAAACCAGACCCTGGCGCGACCTCCTGTGGCCCACAGCCCTTTTAAAAAATACCTGGCCTTGCCCAGAGGCCTAAAACCAGACCCTGGTGCGACTCCCCCACACAAATTCCTGGCCCCTTCCCTGAGCCCTAAAACCAGACCCCAAAGTGACCCGCGCCGGCGCCCAGTCCTTAAAAAAGAACAAAAAAAAAAACCTCCAGCCCAAAGCCCTAAAGCCGTACCCCCACCTCATGCCCAATTCCCCTTACCTCACTACGAGGCAGCTCTTTAAGGCTGAGGCCCGATGCATATCATAAAGAGGAAGCAGAAGGGTCTCTTTGTTTCCTCTGACAACATTGATTGCCACACAAATGCCTTCACCACAGTAACAACACTTCAGCCCTTACTAGCAGTATCATGCATATACCTTTACCATTCATACCTTTACAACATAATGCGTTGTAAAAGCATTCGTGGTAAAAGCATATCCGTTGTAAAAAAATGCGTGGTAAAGACTATGCATGGTAACGGTACACGTGTTGTAACGCAAGCGTGGTAAAGGCCATGCATGATAACAGCCACATTGTAATGGCGGTTTCCCAATATTAGCATGATGTGATGCAGCACTACTGAGGCAGTCAATGATATTTATGAGGGAACTTGGGATGTTACTGACTTTGTTAAATATTGTTGTTTCAGGTTCAAGACCGAGATAATCCTGTTCCTCAGAGCTAATCTTAACATGTGACCGAATATGCCCACTACTACTTTTCTTTCTGACACTGGTTTAATGTGTGACTGAATCCGACACCTAACTTCAAAGGTGACTTATTCATACCCAGCCCTACAGGCCTCTGACAGGTGATCTTGACATGTGCAAAGTTATATCTCAGGCCTGTCTGTTGTAATGCTGGCATGTGATTGACTCTGGCCCAATTCTTCCCCTCTTTCAGAGGTGAGCTGACGGTTAGTTCCACTGCTGCCAAGTTGCCCCATGTCATGTGTTACACCTTCAGCCACTTTGGTATTCTTTTATCCAACAACACCCTCCTCTCTGAGATTTATAGTTTTGCTTTTATTCCATTGTAAACGTAGGCCCCAAATCTTAGCATGCAAAGTCTTGTTTCTTAATAAGCCAAAATCTCCCTGCAGATTTAACACTTAACATGGGGCCATTCAGGTATGTAGTAACAGAGTGCTCCCCCTGCCCTGGCAATCTTGCAGCGGCAGGGCAAAGAAAGGCAGTCATCCGTACAATAAACTTGCATTAGACAAACTAGAATCCAAAATTCAGAAGATTAGTTCATGCTAGGAAAAGCTCAAATCCAGTCTTCTGCAGGTGTCAAACGTGTGTACGAAGGGTCCTGTCCCTTTGTGGAAGTGTGCGGAGGTAATCTCAGAAGATTCCTGGGTGGTTTGGAAGGCTTGTTTTCACTTTGTTATGCATTGTAAGATTAGGTATATTCTTCTGTTTTGGACACAGAATTCCAGAACAGGACTTTCATGAGAACAGTTTTTTTTTTCTCCACCGTATGGTTTTTCAGTTATTTCTGGCATGAACAAGCAGATTTTTTTTATTTTTTACGGCGTTTTATATAGCGCGAACTTGACCCGGAATTGGGTATCAGAGCATTTTACATAGCACCAGTTGCGTTACATGAGGACACATTCATTTTTGTTAGGCACGGGGAGATTAAGTGATTTGCCTTTGCGTTATTGCCGAGACTCGAACCCGGTACCCCAGATTCGAGGTCGACCGCCCTAGCTGTTAGGCCAACTCCTCTCCCCTTTATATCACTAGATCTCTGGTTGTGCTTTGGAATATAGTTCAGGTTCAGTGAGTGGTGACATTTAAGTCCATGTCTATCCTTTACTTTAAAGACGGTGCAGAGGATTTAAAATGTTATTCTGTATGCCATTGGAGGCAAATGCAGTTATTTAGTATCAAGGCTATGGTCAGCTCAATTTGGTAAGAAATCTGTACTATCAGAAGTATTTTTTCAGCAAAATGTACGCATCGGAGCGTTGCAGTATCCGACACACACTGGGATCATGATCCAGGCGGAAGTGTGTAACGAAAAGAGATTACAATCCAATCAAACATCAGTTCCAACTCATAGCCTTTTTTTTTCCAGAAAACCAGACATGGCCATGAAGGAGAAACTCATAAATATAGATCTAATTCTGAAGGTTTCAGTCCTATTACCCTATAACATGCACACAAAGTTGCAAGTGATGTCATTTTGCGTTTGGTGGAGTGGGAGCACTGTTGTATTTTGGCAGTGCTCTCAACTCGCCAAATTTGCGGTTCTTTCACCATGCTCAGAGTCGGAGAAAAGACTTTGTTTACATAGGCGGAGCTTCTCCTGCACCACAGGCGTAATCTGCTGGTTTGCGCCCAACAGAGCCATTGGGTGAAAGTGACATTCATCTTGCACTAAGTAGGAACGGATGACCTTTGTTTATGTTGCCTACCCAGTATCGCCAGGGGAGGAACCGTAGTGCATTGTAGTAAAACACACAGTGACCCCTACATTCTTTTTTTAGAGTTTTATATAGCACAAACTAGACCCAAGAATTCGGGTATCAGAGCACTTTACATGGGCACCAGTTTCGTTACAGATGAACACATTCATGTTTGTTAGGCATGGGGAGATTAAGTGATTTGCCCAGAATCACAGGATGTTGAGCGTCGTTGCCAAAACTCGAACCCGGTTCCCCAGCTTCGAGGTCGACCGCTCTAGCCGTAAGGCTACATTCTCTCCCCTACATTCAGAGCAAAAGCTCCTTCTGTATCAATTTGGCCATCATACATTTGGAATCATTACCAAGGGGTCACACTTCTCATGACTCTTTTTCATTCAGTGTGCCCCCGCTAATTCAGTCTCATACAAGTCACGGCCAAATATAGGATCTAGAATTCACATGGCCCCTTTTTCATAAACGATTACTCTGCTCAAGCTCTATCTTAGCACTTCCCCTAACTGAAGTAAACTCCTACGTAACTTCTGCGTGCAGCAGCACCATAATCCTTTCTAATGAACGTGGACTACATCCCCATGATCCTTCACTGATGTAATGACACAACATGCATCTTAACACCAATGTGCACACATGCCATTTTTGGTAATCCAGAATTACACTACAGCAGCGATCCAGAAAGCATTCTGACCTTGCTATCGCTGCCCGATGGAGGATTATAAATTTTGATATCTGGCAGCATTGGCCCATGTCTGCTCACCAGCTGTGACAATGCACCTGAATCTGCACCAATTATTCCAACAAACAGGTATGTTCCAACACGATTGTGGCAAGAGTTTGCAACCAACGTATGAATTCGTCATTGAAACTTAATTCAAACTTCCATCTTCGCCCAGACAGGGTATTTCTACAACTCCTTGAACTGAAAGATCATGGGTGTGCTCACACTTCATACACTTTCATCCTCACATTTTTACCTTGCATATCCTCCCTATGATGACCTAGATTATTTCTTTTGAAAATACCACCCAACAGCCACAGTCCATGTCCTGAGGAGACCCATAAACAAGAAGCGTTGAAATCCATCAATAACATCTGCGAGAGGAGATGCCACCCAAGACGCAACCAGTTGGGAGCATAAAGGATTTTGCCACATCTATATATTGTCCTGTTTGGACCATCAGTACCCTTCCCTTGCCATACCTCTAACATATGGGGTAATCGGCAATTACAAAAACTGCTTTGCCATTCCTTTAGAAGTTCTATGGACTGGTGTTCCACAATATAATTGTTTCTACACATATATGACATTTTTCATCACTCTGTTATTGTTTTATACGAATACTTACCTGTTTTTGTAGAATTGATGTCATTCTTACCAATATGCCTTTAAGGCAATGTCATGACGAATAAATATATGTGTGTGTAAATATAAATACATGGATAATATATTGATTTGTTAGCAACTGGGTGCTTTTTTTTCTACTTTTGTAATTCAGTTTAAATTTTCTGGGAAGGTATTTTTGGATGTTTCCTTTTTTTGTAAGGTAATTGTTTTTTTGGTGTTTGTTTTAAAGAAACTAACTACTGCTTTGGAAATTTCTTTCTTGCCAACAAAAAAGTTTGCAGAGTGGGCACTAAAAATATGATGCCCACTTGGTGAAGGTCCACTGCCTCCAGCAGAGGCGCTAGAATGGCAGCGCCACTGAAGCTACGGAGATCGCTGCTAGCCGTGGTAGGGCTCACAGAATTTGGTGAACGGTCCTAAGCCAGCGGCAAAAGCCATAGCCTCTGCTGGCGTTGTGGGCGTCCCTCCAGGGTCTATACAACCCTGAAGATGTAAAAATGCCCACAGATGCAATTGAGTATAAAATATGAAACAAAACAGACAGTTTATATGAGAACAAGGACAAGTTGCACATTTAGGTGTAAACGTACACACTCCAGGAGCTCTCTTTATCATGGCAAATATTAAGAAGAGCATTTGCAGCAGACTTTAGAGAATAATGTGAGCTTTATTCACAGATTCAGTGACTCGAAAGAACTGCCTCTTGTCTTGGCATGTACACCAATGAACACTAGAAATAAAAAATCCACCTATTTCAAAATAAGAGAACTTCCACTGCAGAAAAACCTGATCAGTGCTCGAAATTCCAGAGCAGCGTCAATTGTGAAAATGAGTTTGACTCCACATGAGAGAACCCACTTGGGGGAACAAATAGTTCCCGCCACTAGCTCTGGTCCTATAGTTGGTCAAGGTTGTTTCAACAGTGTCCCAAAGAAATTCTCAGTAGTGAACACAGACTACCTCACTAGAGACGAGAAGACCTGGCAAATGAGGGTCAGAGGAAAGGCACTGAAAGCGACCAATCCGAGTAAAAAAAAAAAAAAAAGATGAACGAGTAGTTCTGTCCTCAGATTCGGTTTTGTGATCTCTTCAATGGGTAAGTTTCAGGTAAATGTCTTTCAATCCAAAACTTGAAGTAAGAGAGCCCATGGCTGGGGCAGATGGAGTATGTGCCCTGGTATTGGAAGAGCAGCCAAAAGACGTCTTATGTCTGGTGGACAGCAAAGAAAGGTTACTGTGTGTTCGTTTATTTCAAGAAAGCCAAACTCTCCTGGTTGTGATACATTTTCATACTATATGTATATGTTACATACAAAGCTGGTCCGTTTGCATATAAGTGGTTTCGATTAGCTGATAGTCTACACAATTGGCTTAGATATCGAAGCAGACATGACTAACTGAATTCTTAATGTCATAAGGTTGAGCATGCGAGGTCTTGCCACAATGCTGTAAGTTGAAATATGTTACACTAAGGAGAGACATTTCTAATTTTATAATAATTCAGTATTAAAAAATATTGTTTGTGTCTACAAATGCATCATGGCAAGTGGTGTATTATATTCTACAAATAATTCAAATATCTTGTGTCTTATTACATAATAAGCAATGGATATTTATGTGGCAAGAATTGTTTGTTGGATTGAAAAAAGTGTGTGGACTGACCGGAGTTGTCCTTAAAGATAAAATAAAGGAAACCTGATGTATATGTTGATAATATTTGATTGTGCTCATTAATGAACTAACACAGATCAAGCCCTATTTGGCCAAAATGCATTGAAGTGCATTAGGAAATGAACTGGATACGGAATTTGTGGCGTGTATGTGGTTTCTTAAATAGAAAGTTATTAGTTCTGACATTACAGGGATAAAACGTTAAAGGCTGGAGATTCTTGTTTGATGTAGCTATCTTAAAATCATGTTTTGGAACATTGCAGGGTTGAATGTGAAATCTGTGGGTGAGAAAT
>CAWUFW010026681.1:0-31725 GCA_963921515.1 Calotriton arnoldi
ATGGCCAGGTCTAAACTGGGGTGGCATGGTGAGCAAAAGAATGATGGATTTAACCCAGATCTCTTGACTGGGGGTGAATGTTTTGATTTGTTCTGCATTCCGTCCATCAATTGTATGTCTTTTGCTTTCTCGCCCTAAGTGCGCCAGGTATGCCCAGACGTGGGTCCTGGGCTCACTGTGCCACTGGAATCAAGCTATCCTGGCTGAAGAGGGGTGAAACCCCGAAACCGGTCCTAGGATGCTTGTTTCCGGTCCAGGGAGGACCTGGCTTGGCAGTTCGGGCTGGACTGTTCCCATGAGGCGCAGGGTCAAGACTGATTTGCATATGGCCAGGTCTAAACTGGGGTGGCATGGTGAGCAAAAGAATGATGGATTTAACCCAGATCTCTTGACTGGGGGTGAATGTTTTGATTTGTTCTGCATTCCGTCCATCAATTGTATGTCTTTTGCTTTCTCGCCCTAAGTGCGCCAGGTATGCCCAGACGTGGGTCCTGGGCTCACTGTGCCACTGGAATCAAGCTATCCTGGCTGAAGAGGGTGAAACCCCGAAACCGGTCCTAGGATGCTTGTTTCCGGTCCAGGGAGGACCTGGCTTGGCAGTTCGGGCTGGACTGTTCCCATGAGGCGCAGGGTCAAGACTGATTTGCATATGGCCAGGTCTAAACTGGGGTGGCATGGTGAGCAAAAGAATGATGGATTTAACCCAGATCTCTTGACTGGGGGTGAATGTTTTGATTTGTTCTGCATTCCGTCCATCAATTGTATGTCTTTTGCTTTCTCGCCCTAAGTGCGCCAGGTATGCCCAGACGTGGGTCCTGGGCTCACTGTGCCACTGGAATCAAGCTATCCTGGCTGAAGAGGGGTGAAACCCCGAAACCGGTCCTAGGATGCTTGTTTCCGGTCCAGGGAGGACCTGGCTTGGCAGTTCGGGCTGGACTGTTCCCATGAGGCGCAGGGTCAAGACTGATTTGCATATGGCCAGGTCTAAACTGGGGTGGCATGGTGAGCAAAAGAATGATGGATTTAACCCAGATCTCTTGACTGGGGGTGAATGTTTTGATTTGTTCTGCATTCCGTCCATCAATTGTATGTCTTTTGCTTTCTCGCCCTAAGTGCGCCAGGTATGCCCAGACGTGGGTCCTGGGCTCACTGTGCCACTGGAATCAAGCTATCCTGGCTGAAGAGGGGTGAAACCCCGAAACCGGTCCTAGGATGCTTGTTTCCGGTCCAGGGAGGACCTGGCTTGGCAGTTCGGGCTGGACTGTTCCCATGAGGCGCAGGGTCAAGACTGATTTGCATATGGCCAGGTCTAAACTGGGGTGGCATGGTGAGCAAAAGAATGATGGATTTAACCCAGATCTCTTGACTGGGGGTGAATGTTTTGATTTGTTCTGCATTCCGTCCATCAATTGTATGTCTTTTGCTTTCTCGCCCTAAGTGCGCCAGGTATGCCCAGACGTGGGTCCTGGGCTCACTGTGCCACTGGAATCAAGCTATCCTGGCTGAAGAGGGGTGAAACCCCGAAACCGGTCCTAGGATGCTTGTTTCCGGTCCAGGGAGGACCTGGCTTGGCAGTTCGGGCTGGACTGTTCCCATGAGGCGCAGGGTCAAGACTGATTTGCATATGGCCAGGTCTAAACTGGGGTGGCATGGTGAGCAAAAGAATGATGGATTTAACCCAGATCTCTTGACTGGGGGTGAATGTTTTGATTTGTTCTGCATTCCGTCCATCAATTGTATGTCTTTTGCTTTCTCGCCCTAAGTGCGCCAGGTATGCCCAGACGTGGGTCCTGGGCTCACTGTGCCACTGGAATCAAGCTATCCTGGCTGAAGAGGGGTGAAACCCCGAAACCGGTCCTAGGATGCTTGTTTCCGGTCCAGGGAGGACCTGGCTTGGCAGTTCGGGCTGGACTGTTCCCATGAGGCGCAGGGTCAAGACTGATTTGCATATGGCCAGGTCTAAACTGGGGTGGCATGGTGAGCAAAAGAATGATGGATTTAACCCAGATCTCTTGACTGGGGGTGAATGTTTTGATTTGTTCTGCATTCCGTCCATCAATTGTATGTCTTTTGCTTTCTCGCCCTAAGTGCGCCAGGTATGCCCAGACGTGGGTCCTGGGCTCACTGTGCCACTGGAATCAAGCTATCCTGGCTGAAGAGGGGTGAAACCCCGAAACCGGTCCTAGGATGCTTGTTTCCGGTCCAGGGAGGACCTGGCTTGGCAGTTCGGGCTGGACTGTTCCCATGAGGCGCAGGGTCAAGACTGATTTGCATATGGCCAGGTCTAAACTGGGGTGGCATGGTGAGCAAAAGAATGATGGATTTAACCCAGATCTCTTGACTGGGGGTGAATGTTTTGATTTGTTCTGCATTCCGTCCATCAATTGTATGTCTTTTGCTTTCTCGCCCTAAGTGCGCCAGGTATGCCCAGACGTGGGTCCTGGGCTCACTGTGCCACTGGAATCAAGCTATCCTGGCTGAAGAGGGGTGAAACCCCGAAACCGGTCCTAGGATGCTTGTTTCCGGTCCAGGGAGGACCTGGCTTGGCAGTTCGGGCTGGACTGTTCCCATGAGGCGCAGGGTCAAGACTGATTTGCATATGGCCAGGTCTAAACTGGGGTGGCATGGTGAGCAAAAGAATGATGGATTTAACCCAGATCTCTTGACTGGGGGTGAATGTTTTGATTTGTTCTGCATTCCGTCCATCAATTGTATGTCTTTTGCTTTCTCGCCCTAAGTGCGCCAGGTATGCCCAGACGTGGGTCCTGGGCTCACTGTGCCACTGGAATCAAGCTATCCTGGCTGAAGAGGGGTGAAACCCCGAAACCGGTCCTAGGATGCTTGTTTCCGGTCCAGGGAGGACCTGGCTTGGCAGTTCGGGCTGGACTGTTCCCATGAGGCGCAGGGTCAAGACTGATTTGCATATGGCCAGGTCTAAACTGGGGTGGCATGGTGAGCAAAAGAATGATGGATTTAACCCAGATCTCTTGACTGGGGGTGAATGTTTTGATTTGTTCTGCATTCCGTCCATCAATTGTATGTCTTTTGCTTTCTCGCCCTAAGTGCGCCAGGTATGCCCAGACGTGGGTCCTGGGCTCACTGTGCCACTGGAATCAAGCTATCCTGGCTGAAGAGGGGTGAAACCCCGAAACCGGTCCTAGGATGCTTGTTTCCGGTCCAGGGAGGACCTGGCTTGGCAGTTCGGGCTGGACTGTTCCCATGAGGCGCAGGGTCAAGACTGATTTGCATATGGCCAGGTCTAAACTGGGGTGGCATGGTGAGCAAAAGAATGATGGATTTAACCCAGATCTCTTGACTGGGGGTGAATGTTTTGATTTGTTCTGCATTCCGTCCATCAATTGTATGTCTTTTGCTTTCTCGCCCTAAGTGCGCCAGGTATGCCCAGACGTGGGTCCTGGGCTCACTGTGCCACTGGAATCAAGCTATCCTGGCTGAAGAGGGGTGAAACCCCGAAACCGGTCCTAGGATGCTTGTTTCCGGTCCAGGGAGGACCTGGCTTGGCAGTTCGGGCTGGACTGTTCCCATGAGGCGCAGGGTCAAGACTGATTTGCATATGGCCAGGTCTAAACTGGGGTGGCATGGTGAGCAAAAGAATGATGGATTTAACCCAGATCTCTTGACTGGGGGTGAATGTTTTGATTTGTTCTGCATTCCGTCCATCAATTGTATGTCTTTTGCTTTCTCGCCCTAAGTGCGCCAGGTATGCCCAGACGTGGGTCCTGGGCTCACTGTGCCACTGGAATCAAGCTATCCTGGCTGAAGAGGGGTGAAACCCCGAAACCGGTCCTAGGATGCTTGTTTCCGGTCCAGGGAGGACCTGGCTTGGCAGTTCGGGCTGGACTGTTCCCATGAGGCGCAGGGTCAAGACTGATTTGCATATGGCCAGGTCTAAACTGGGGTGGCATGGTGAGCAAAAGAATGATGGATTTAACCCAGATCTCTTGACTGGGGGTGAATGTTTTGATTTGTTCTGCATTCCGTCCATCAATTGTATGTCTTTTGCTTTCTCGCCCTAAGTGCGCCAGGTATGCCCAGACGTGGGTCCTGGGCTCACTGTGCCACTGGAATCAAGCTATCCTGGCTGAAGAGGGGTGAAACCCCGAAACCGGTCCTAGGATGCTTGTTTCCGGTCCAGGGAGGACCTGGCTTGGCAGTTCGGGCTGGACTGTTCCCATGAGGCGCAGGGTCAAGACTGATTTGCATATGGCCAGGTCTAAACTGGGGTGGCATGGTGAGCAAAAGAATGATGGATTTAACCCAGATCTCTTGACTGGGGGTGAATGTTTTGATTTGTTCTGCATTCCGTCCATCAATTGTATGTCTTTTGCTTTCTCGCCCTAAGTGCGCCAGGTATGCCCAGACGTGGGTCCTGGGCTCACTGTGCCACTGGAATCAAGCTATCCTGGCTGAAGAGGGGTGAAACCCCGAAACCGGTCCTAGGATGCTTGTTTCCGGTCCAGGGAGGACCTGGCTTGGCAGTTCGGGCTGGACTGTTCCCATGAGGCGCAGGGTCAAGACTGATTTGCATATGGCCAGGTCTAAACTGGGGTGGCATGGTGAGCAAAAGAATGATGGATTTAACCCAGATCTCTTGACTGGGGGTGAATGTTTTGATTTGTTCTGCATTCCGTCCATCAATTGTATGTCTTTTGCTTTCTCGCCCTAAGTGCGCCAGGTATGCCCAGACGTGGGTCCTGGGCTCACTGTGCCACTGGAATCAAGCTATCCTGGCTGAAGAGGGGTGAAACCCCGAAACCGGTCCTAGGATGCTTGTTTCCGGTCCAGGGAGGACCTGGCTTGGCAGTTCGGGCTGGACTGTTCCCATGAGGCGCAGGGTCAAGACTGATTTGCATATGGCCAGGTCTAAACTGGGGTGGCATGGTGAGCAAAAGAATGATGGATTTAACCCAGATCTCTTGACTGGGGGTGAATGTTTTGATTTGTTCTGCATTCCGTCCATCAATTGTATGTCTTTTGCTTTCTCGCCCTAAGTGCGCCAGGTATGCCCAGACGTGGGTCCTGGGCTCACTGTGCCACTGGAATCAAGCTATCCTGGCTGAAGAGGGGTGAAACCCCGAAACCGGTCCTAGGATGCTTGTTTCCGGTCCAGGGAGGACCTGGCTTGGCAGTTCGGGCTGGACTGTTCCCATGAGGCGCAGGGTCAAGACTGATTTGCATATGGCCAGGTCTAAACTGGGGTGGCATGGTGAGCAAAAGAATGATGGATTTAACCCAGATCTCTTGACTGGGGGTGAATGTTTTGATTTGTTCTGCATTCCGTCCATCAATTGTATGTCTTTTGCTTTCTCGCCCTAAGTGCGCCAGGTATGCCCAGACGTGGGTCCTGGGCTCACTGTGCCACTGGAATCAAGCTATCCTGGCTGAAGAGGGGTGAAACCCCGAAACCGGTCCTAGGATGCTTGTTTCCGGTCCAGGGAGGACCTGGCTTGGCAGTTCGGGCTGGACTGTTCCCATGAGGCGCAGGGTCAAGACTGATTTGCATATGGCCAGGTCTAAACTGGGGTGGCATGGTGAGCAAAAGAATGATGGATTTAACCCAGATCTCTTGACTGGGGGTGAATGTTTTGATTTGTTCTGCATTCCGTCCATCAATTGTATGTCTTTTGCTTTCTCGCCCTAAGTGCGCCAGGTATGCCCAGACGTGGGTCCTGGGCTCACTGTGCCACTGGAATCAAGCTATCCTGGCTGAAGAGGGGTGAAACCCCGAAACCGGTCCTAGGATGCTTGTTTCCGGTCCAGGGAGGACCTGGCTTGGCAGTTCGGGCTGGACTGTTCCCATGAGGCGCAGGGTCAAGACTGATTTGCATATGGCCAGGTCTAAACTGGGGTGGCATGGTGAGCAAAAGAATGATGGATTTAACCCAGATCTCTTGACTGGGGGTGAATGTTTTGATTTGTTCTGCATTCCGTCCATCAATTGTATGTCTTTTGCTTTCTCGCCCTAAGTGCGCCAGGTATGCCCAGACGTGGGTCCTGGGCTCACTGTGCCACTGGAATCAAGCTATCCTGGCTGAAGAGGGGTGAAACCCCGAAACCGGTCCTAGGATGCTTGTTTCCGGTCCAGGGAGGACCTGGCTTGGCAGTTCGGGCTGGACTGTTCCCATGAGGCGCAGGGTCAAGACTGATTTGCATATGGCCAGGTCTAAACTGGGGTGGCATGGTGAGCAAAAGAATGATGGATTTAACCCAGATCTCTTGACTGGGGGTGAATGTTTTGATTTGTTCTGCATTCCGTCCATCAATTGTATGTCTTTTGCTTTCTCGCCCTAAGTGCGCCAGGTATGCCCAGACGTGGGTCCTGGGCTCACTGTGCCACTGGAATCAAGCTATCCTGGCTGAAGAGGGGTGAAACCCCGAAACCGGTCCTAGGATGCTTGTTTCCGGTCCAGGGAGGACCTGGCTTGGCAGTTCGGGCTGGACTGTTCCCATGAGGCGCAGGGTCAAGACTGATTTGCATATGGCCAGGTCTAAACTGGGGTGGCATGGTGAGCAAAAGAATGATGGATTTAACCCAGATCTCTTGACTGGGGGTGAATGTTTTGATTTGTTCTGCATTCCGTCCATCAATTGTATGTCTTTTGCTTTCTCGCCCTAAGTGCGCCAGGTATGCCCAGACGTGGGTCCTGGGCTCACTGTGCCACTGGAATCAAGCTATCCTGGCTGAAGAGGGGTGAAACCCCGAAACCGGTCCTAGGATGCTTGTTTCCGGTCCAGGGAGGACCTGGCTTGGCAGTTCGGGCTGGACTGTTCCCATGAGGCGCAGGGTCAAGACTGATTTGCATATGGCCAGGTCTAAACTGGGGTGGCATGGTGAGCAAAAGAATGATGGATTTAACCCAGATCTCTTGACTGGGGGTGAATGTTTTGATTTGTTCTGCATTCCGTCCATCAATTGTATGTCTTTTGCTTTCTCGCCCTAAGTGCGCCAGGTATGCCCAGACGTGGGTCCTGGGCTCACTGTGCCACTGGAATCAAGCTATCCTGGCTGAAGAGGGGTGAAACCCCGAAACCGGTCCTAGGATGCTTGTTTCCGGTCCAGGGAGGACCTGGCTTGGCAGTTCGGGCTGGACTGTTCCCATGAGGCGCAGGGTCAAGACTGATTTGCATATGGCCAGGTCTAAACTGGGGTGGCATGGTGAGCAAAAGAATGATGGATTTAACCCAGATCTCTTGACTGGGGGTGAATGTTTTGATTTGTTCTGCATTCCGTCCATCAATTGTATGTCTTTTGCTTTCTCGCCCTAAGTGCGCCAGGTATGCCCAGACGTGGGTCCTGGGCTCACTGTGCCACTGGAATCAAGCTATCCTGGCTGAAGAGGGGTGAAACCCCGAAACCGGTCCTAGGATGCTTGTTTCCGGTCCAGGGAGGACCTGGCTTGGCAGTTCGGGCTGGACTGTTCCCATGAGGCGCAGGGTCAAGACTGATTTGCATATGGCCAGGTCTAAACTGGGGTGGCATGGTGAGCAAAAGAATGATGGATTTAACCCAGATCTCTTGACTGGGGGTGAATGTTTTGATTTGTTCTGCATTCCGTCCATCAATTGTATGTCTTTTGCTTTCTCGCCCTAAGTGCGCCAGGTATGCCCAGACGTGGGTCCTGGGCTCACTGTGCCACTGGAATCAAGCTATCCTGGCTGAAGAGGGGTGAAACCCCGAAACCGGTCCTAGGATGCTTGTTTCCGGTCCAGGGAGGACCTGGCTTGGCAGTTCGGGCTGGACTGTTCCCATGAGGCGCAGGGTCAAGACTGATTTGCATATGGCCAGGTCTAAACTGGGGTGGCATGGTGAGCAAAAGAATGATGGATTTAACCCAGATCTCTTGACTGGGGGTGAATGTTTTGATTTGTTCTGCATTCCGTCCATCAATTGTATGTCTTTTGCTTTCTCGCCCTAAGTGCGCCAGGTATGCCCAGACGTGGGTCCTGGGCTCACTGTGCCACTGGAATCAAGCTATCCTGGCTGAAGAGGGGTGAAACCCCGAAACCGGTCCTAGGATGCTTGTTTCCGGTCCAGGGAGGACCTGGCTTGGCAGTTCGGGCTGGACTGTTCCCATGAGGCGCAGGGTCAAGACTGATTTGCATATGGCCAGGTCTAAACTGGGGTGGCATGGTGAGCAAAAGAATGATGGATTTAACCCAGATCTCTTGACTGGGGGTGAATGTTTTGATTTGTTCTGCATTCCGTCCATCAATTGTATGTCTTTTGCTTTCTCGCCCTAAGTGCGCCAGGTATGCCCAGACGTGGGTCCTGGGCTCACTGTGCCACTGGAATCAAGCTATCCTGGCTGAAGAGGGGTGAAACCCCGAAACCGGTCCTAGGATGCTTGTTTCCGGTCCAGGGAGGACCTGGCTTGGCAGTTCGGGCTGGACTGTTCCCATGAGGCGCAGGGTCAAGACTGATTTGCATATGGCCAGGTCTAAACTGGGGTGGCATGGTGAGCAAAAGAATGATGGATTTAACCCAGATCTCTTGACTGGGGGTGAATGTTTTGATTTGTTCTGCATTCCGTCCATCAATTGTATGTCTTTTGCTTTCTCGCCCTAAGTGCGCCAGGTATGCCCAGACGTGGGTCCTGGGCTCACTGTGCCACTGGAATCAAGCTATCCTGGCTGAAGAGGGGTGAAACCCCGAAACCGGTCCTAGGATGCTTGTTTCCGGTCCAGGGAGGACCTGGCTTGGCAGTTCGGGCTGGACTGTTCCCATGAGGCGCAGGGTCAAGACTGATTTGCATATGGCCAGGTCTAAACTGGGGTGGCATGGTGAGCAAAAGAATGATGGATTTAACCCAGATCTCTTGACTGGGGGTGAATGTTTTGATTTGTTCTGCATTCCGTCCATCAATTGTATGTCTTTTGCTTTCTCGCCCTAAGTGCGCCAGGTATGCCCAGACGTGGGTCCTGGGCTCACTGTGCCACTGGAATCAAGCTATCCTGGCTGAAGAGGGGTGAAACCCCGAAACCGGTCCTAGGATGCTTGTTTCCGGTCCAGGGAGGACCTGGCTTGGCAGTTCGGGCTGGACTGTTCCCATGAGGCGCAGGGTCAAGACTGATTTGCATATGGCCAGGTCTAAACTGGGGTGGCATGGTGAGCAAAAGAATGATGGATTTAACCCAGATCTCTTGACTGGGGGTGAATGTTTTGATTTGTTCTGCATTCCGTCCATCAATTGTATGTCTTTTGCTTTCTCGCCCTAAGTGCGCCAGGTATGCCCAGACGTGGGTCCTGGGCTCACTGTGCCACTGGAATCAAGCTATCCTGGCTGAAGAGGGGTGAAACCCCGAAACCGGTCCTAGGATGCTTGTTTCCGGTCCAGGGAGGACCTGGCTTGGCAGTTCGGGCTGGACTGTTCCCATGAGGCGCAGGGTCAAGACTGATTTGCATATGGCCAGGTCTAAACTGGGGTGGCATGGTGAGCAAAAGAATGATGGATTTAACCCAGATCTCTTGACTGGGGGTGAATGTTTTGATTTGTTCTGCATTCCGTCCATCAATTGTATGTCTTTTGCTTTCTCGCCCTAAGTGCGCCAGGTATGCCCAGACGTGGGTCCTGGGCTCACTGTGCCACTGGAATCAAGCTATCCTGGCTGAAGAGGGGTGAAACCCCGAAACCGGTCCTAGGATGCTTGTTTCCGGTCCAGGGAGGACCTGGCTTGGCAGTTCGGGCTGGACTGTTCCCATGAGGCGCAGGGTCAAGACTGATTTGCATATGGCCAGGTCTAAACTGGGGTGGCATGGTGAGCAAAAGAATGATGGATTTAACCCAGATCTCTTGACTGGGGGTGAATGTTTTGATTTGTTCTGCATTCCGTCCATCAATTGTATGTCTTTTGCTTTCTCGCCCTAAGTGCGCCAGGTATGCCCAGACGTGGGTCCTGGGCTCACTGTGCCACTGGAATCAAGCTATCCTGGCTGAAGAGGGGTGAAACCCCGAAACCGGTCCTAGGATGCTTGTTTCCGGTCCAGGGAGGACCTGGCTTGGCAGTTCGGGCTGGACTGTTCCCATGAGGCGCAGGGTCAAGACTGATTTGCATATGGCCAGGTCTAAACTGGGGTGGCATGGTGAGCAAAAGAATGATGGATTTAACCCAGATCTCTTGACTGGGGGTGAATGTTTTGATTTGTTCTGCATTCCGTCCATCAATTGTATGTCTTTTGCTTTCTCGCCCTAAGTGCGCCAGGTATGCCCAGACGTGGGTCCTGGGCTCACTGTGCCACTGGAATCAAGCTATCCTGGCTGAAGAGGGGTGAAACCCCGAAACCGGTCCTAGGATGCTTGTTTCCGGTCCAGGGAGGACCTGGCTTGGCAGTTCGGGCTGGACTGTTCCCATGAGGCGCAGGGTCAAGACTGATTTGCATATGGCCAGGTCTAAACTGGGGTGGCATGGTGAGCAAAAGAATGATGGATTTAACCCAGATCTCTTGACTGGGGGTGAATGTTTTGATTTGTTCTGCATTCCGTCCATCAATTGTATGTCTTTTGCTTTCTCGCCCTAAGTGCGCCAGGTATGCCCAGACGTGGGTCCTGGGCTCACTGTGCCACTGGAATCAAGCTATCCTGGCTGAAGAGGGGTGAAACCCCGAAACCGGTCCTAGGATGCTTGTTTCCGGTCCAGGGAGGACCTGGCTTGGCAGTTCGGGCTGGACTGTTCCCATGAGGCGCAGGGTCAAGACTGATTTGCATATGGCCAGGTCTAAACTGGGGTGGCATGGTGAGCAAAAGAATGATGGATTTAACCCAGATCTCTTGACTGGGGGTGAATGTTTTGATTTGTTCTGCATTCCGTCCATCAATTGTATGTCTTTTGCTTTCTCGCCCTAAGTGCGCCAGGTATGCCCAGACGTGGGTCCTGGGCTCACTGTGCCACTGGAATCAAGCTATCCTGGCTGAAGAGGGGTGAAACCCCGAAACCGGTCCTAGGATGCTTGTTTCCGGTCCAGGGAGGACCTGGCTTGGCAGTTCGGGCTGGACTGTTCCCATGAGGCGCAGGGTCAAGACTGATTTGCATATGGCCAGGTCTAAACTGGGGTGGCATGGTGAGCAAAAGAATGATGGATTTAACCCAGATCTCTTGACTGGGGGTGAATGTTTTGATTTGTTCTGCATTCCGTCCATCAATTGTATGTCTTTTGCTTTCTCGCCCTAAGTGCGCCAGGTATGCCCAGACGTGGGTCCTGGGCTCACTGTGCCACTGGAATCAAGCTATCCTGGCTGAAGAGGGGTGAAACCCCGAAACCGGTCCTAGGATGCTTGTTTCCGGTCCAGGGAGGACCTGGCTTGGCAGTTCGGGCTGGACTGTTCCCATGAGGCGCAGGGTCAAGACTGATTTGCATATGGCCAGGTCTAAACTGGGGTGGCATGGTGAGCAAAAGAATGATGGATTTAACCCAGATCTCTTGACTGGGGGTGAATGTTTTGATTTGTTCTGCATTCCGTCCATCAATTGTATGTCTTTTGCTTTCTCGCCCTAAGTGCGCCAGGTATGCCCAGACGTGGGTCCTGGGCTCACTGTGCCACTGGAATCAAGCTATCCTGGCTGAAGAGGGGTGAAACCCCGAAACCGGTCCTAGGATGCTTGTTTCCGGTCCAGGGAGGACCTGGCTTGGCAGTTCGGGCTGGACTGTTCCCATGAGGCGCAGGGTCAAGACTGATTTGCATATGGCCAGGTCTAAACTGGGGTGGCATGGTGAGCAAAAGAATGATGGATTTAACCCAGATCTCTTGACTGGGGGTGAATGTTTTGATTTGTTCTGCATTCCGTCCATCAATTGTATGTCTTTTGCTTTCTCGCCCTAAGTGCGCCAGGTATGCCCAGACGTGGGTCCTGGGCTCACTGTGCCACTGGAATCAAGCTATCCTGGCTGAAGAGGGGTGAAACCCCGAAACCGGTCCTAGGATGCTTGTTTCCGGTCCAGGGAGGACCTGGCTTGGCAGTTCGGGCTGGACTGTTCCCATGAGGCGCAGGGTCAAGACTGATTTGCATATGGCCAGGTCTAAACTGGGGTGGCATGGTGAGCAAAAGAATGATGGATTTAACCCAGATCTCTTGACTGGGGGTGAATGTTTTGATTTGTTCTGCATTCCGTCCATCAATTGTATGTCTTTTGCTTTCTCGCCCTAAGTGCGCCAGGTATGCCCAGACGTGGGTCCTGGGCTCACTGTGCCACTGGAATCAAGCTATCCTGGCTGAAGAGGGGTGAAACCCCGAAACCGGTCCTAGGATGCTTGTTTCCGGTCCAGGGAGGACCTGGCTTGGCAGTTCGGGCTGGACTGTTCCCATGAGGCGCAGGGTCAAGACTGATTTGCATATGGCCAGGTCTAAACTGGGGTGGCATGGTGAGCAAAAGAATGATGGATTTAACCCAGATCTCTTGACTGGGGGTGAATGTTTTGATTTGTTCTGCATTCCGTCCATCAATTGTATGTCTTTTGCTTTCTCGCCCTAAGTGCGCCAGGTATGCCCAGACGTGGGTCCTGGGCTCACTGTGCCACTGGAATCAAGCTATCCTGGCTGAAGAGGGGTGAAACCCCGAAACCGGTCCTAGGATGCTTGTTTCCGGTCCAGGGAGGACCTGGCTTGGCAGTTCGGGCTGGACTGTTCCCATGAGGCGCAGGGTCAAGACTGATTTGCATATGGCCAGGTCTAAACTGGGGTGGCATGGTGAGCAAAAGAATGATGGATTTAACCCAGATCTCTTGACTGGGGGTGAATGTTTTGATTTGTTCTGCATTCCGTCCATCAATTGTATGTCTTTTGCTTTCTCGCCCTAAGTGCGCCAGGTATGCCCAGACGTGGGTCCTGGGCTCACTGTGCCACTGGAATCAAGCTATCCTGGCTGAAGAGGGGTGAAACCCCGAAACCGGTCCTAGGATGCTTGTTTCCGGTCCAGGGAGGACCTGGCTTGGCAGTTCGGGCTGGACTGTTCCCATGAGGCGCAGGGTCAAGACTGATTTGCATATGGCCAGGTCTAAACTGGGGTGGCATGGTGAGCAAAAGAATGATGGATTTAACCCAGATCTCTTGACTGGGGGTGAATGTTTTGATTTGTTCTGCATTCCGTCCATCAATTGTATGTCTTTTGCTTTCTCGCCCTAAGTGCGCCAGGTATGCCCAGACGTGGGTCCTGGGCTCACTGTGCCACTGGAATCAAGCTATCCTGGCTGAAGAGGGGTGAAACCCCGAAACCGGTCCTAGGATGCTTGTTTCCGGTCCAGGGAGGACCTGGCTTGGCAGTTCGGGCTGGACTGTTCCCATGAGGCGCAGGGTCAAGACTGATTTGCATATGGCCAGGTCTAAACTGGGGTGGCATGGTGAGCAAAAGAATGATGGATTTAACCCAGATCTCTTGACTGGGGGTGAATGTTTTGATTTGTTCTGCATTCCGTCCATCAATTGTATGTCTTTTGCTTTCTCGCCCTAAGTGCGCCAGGTATGCCCAGACGTGGGTCCTGGGCTCACTGTGCCACTGGAATCAAGCTATCCTGGCTGAAGAGGGGTGAAACCCCGAAACCGGTCCTAGGATGCTTGTTTCCGGTCCAGGGAGGACCTGGCTTGGCAGTTCGGGCTGGACTGTTCCCATGAGGCGCAGGGTCAAGACTGATTTGCATATGGCCAGGTCTAAACTGGGGTGGCATGGTGAGCAAAAGAATGATGGATTTAACCCAGATCTCTTGACTGGGGGTGAATGTTTTGATTTGTTCTGCATTCCGTCCATCAATTGTATGTCTTTTGCTTTCTCGCCCTAAGTGCGCCAGGTATGCCCAGACGTGGGTCCTGGGCTCACTGTGCCACTGGAATCAAGCTATCCTGGCTGAAGAGGGGTGAAACCCCGAAACCGGTCCTAGGATGCTTGTTTCCGGTCCAGGGAGGACCTGGCTTGGCAGTTCGGGCTGGACTGTTCCCATGAGGCGCAGGGTCAAGACTGATTTGCATATGGCCAGGTCTAAACTGGGGTGGCATGGTGAGCAAAAGAATGATGGATTTAACCCAGATCTCTTGACTGGGGGTGAATGTTTTGATTTGTTCTGCATTCCGTCCATCAATTGTATGTCTTTTGCTTTCTCGCCCTAAGTGCGCCAGGTATGCCCAGACGTGGGTCCTGGGCTCACTGTGCCACTGGAATCAAGCTATCCTGGCTGAAGAGGGGTGAAACCCCGAAACCGGTCCTAGGATGCTTGTTTCCGGTCCAGGGAGGACCTGGCTTGGCAGTTCGGGCTGGACTGTTCCCATGAGGCGCAGGGTCAAGACTGATTTGCATATGGCCAGGTCTAAACTGGGGTGGCATGGTGAGCAAAAGAATGATGGATTTAACCCAGATCTCTTGACTGGGGGTGAATGTTTTGATTTGTTCTGCATTCCGTCCATCAATTGTATGTCTTTTGCTTTCTCGCCCTAAGTGCGCCAGGTATGCCCAGACGTGGGTCCTGGGCTCACTGTGCCACTGGAATCAAGCTATCCTGGCTGAAGAGGGGTGAAACCCCGAAACCGGTCCTAGGATGCTTGTTTCCGGTCCAGGGAGGACCTGGCTTGGCAGTTCGGGCTGGACTGTTCCCATGAGGCGCAGGGTCAAGACTGATTTGCATATGGCCAGGTCTAAACTGGGGTGGCATGGTGAGCAAAAGAATGATGGATTTAACCCAGATCTCTTGACTGGGGGTGAATGTTTTGATTTGTTCTGCATTCCGTCCATCAATTGTATGTCTTTTGCTTTCTCGCCCTAAGTGCGCCAGGTATGCCCAGACGTGGGTCCTGGGCTCACTGTGCCACTGGAATCAAGCTATCCTGGCTGAAGAGGGGTGAAACCCCGAAACCGGTCCTAGGATGCTTGTTTCCGGTCCAGGGAGGACCTGGCTTGGCAGTTCGGGCTGGACTGTTCCCATGAGGCGCAGGGTCAAGACTGATTTGCATATGGCCAGGTCTAAACTGGGGTGGCATGGTGAGCAAAAGAATGATGGATTTAACCCAGATCTCTTGACTGGGGGTGAATGTTTTGATTTGTTCTGCATTCCGTCCATCAATTGTATGTCTTTTGCTTTCTCGCCCTAAGTGCGCCAGGTATGCCCAGACGTGGGTCCTGGGCTCACTGTGCCACTGGAATCAAGCTATCCTGGCTGAAGAGGGGTGAAACCCCGAAACCGGTCCTAGGATGCTTGTTTCCGGTCCAGGGAGGACCTGGCTTGGCAGTTCGGGCTGGACTGTTCCCATGAGGCGCAGGGTCAAGACTGATTTGCATATGGCCAGGTCTAAACTGGGGTGGCATGGTGAGCAAAAGAATGATGGATTTAACCCAGATCTCTTGACTGGGGGTGAATGTTTTGATTTGTTCTGCATTCCGTCCATCAATTGTATGTCTTTTGCTTTCTCGCCCTAAGTGCGCCAGGTATGCCCAGACGTGGGTCCTGGGCTCACTGTGCCACTGGAATCAAGCTATCCTGGCTGAAGAGGGGTGAAACCCCGAAACCGGTCCTAGGATGCTTGTTTCCGGTCCAGGGAGGACCTGGCTTGGCAGTTCGGGCTGGACTGTTCCCATGAGGCGCAGGGTCAAGACTGATTTGCATATGGCCAGGTCTAAACTGGGGTGGCATGGTGAGCAAAAGAATGATGGATTTAACCCAGATCTCTTGACTGGGGGTGAATGTTTTGATTTGTTCTGCATTCCGTCCATCAATTGTATGTCTTTTGCTTTCTCGCCCTAAGTGCGCCAGGTATGCCCAGACGTGGGTCCTGGGCTCACTGTGCCACTGGAATCAAGCTATCCTGGCTGAAGAGGGGTGAAACCCCGAAACCGGTCCTAGGATGCTTGTTTCCGGTCCAGGGAGGACCTGGCTTGGCAGTTCGGGCTGGACTGTTCCCATGAGGCGCAGGGTCAAGACTGATTTGCATATGGCCAGGTCTAAACTGGGGTGGCATGGTGAGCAAAAGAATGATGGATTTAACCCAGATCTCTTGACTGGGGGTGAATGTTTTGATTTGTTCTGCATTCCGTCCATCAATTGTATGTCTTTTGCTTTCTCGCCCTAAGTGCGCCAGGTATGCCCAGACGTGGGTCCTGGGCTCACTGTGCCACTGGAATCAAGCTATCCTGGCTGAAGAGGGGTGAAACCCCGAAACCGGTCCTAGGATGCTTGTTTCCGGTCCAGGGAGGACCTGGCTTGGCAGTTCGGGCTGGACTGTTCCCATGAGGCGCAGGGTCAAGACTGATTTGCATATGGCCAGGTCTAAACTGGGGTGGCATGGTGAGCAAAAGAATGATGGATTTAACCCAGATCTCTTGACTGGGGGTGAATGTTTTGATTTGTTCTGCATTCCGTCCATCAATTGTATGTCTTTTGCTTTCTCGCCCTAAGTGCGCCAGGTATGCCCAGACGTGGGTCCTGGGCTCACTGTGCCACTGGAATCAAGCTATCCTGGCTGAAGAGGGGTGAAACCCCGAAACCGGTCCTAGGATGCTTGTTTCCGGTCCAGGGAGGACCTGGCTTGGCAGTTCGGGCTGGACTGTTCCCATGAGGCGCAGGGTCAAGACTGATTTGCATATGGCCAGGTCTAAACTGGGGTGGCATGGTGAGCAAAAGAATGATGGATTTAACCCAGATCTCTTGACTGGGGGTGAATGTTTTGATTTGTTCTGCATTCCGTCCATCAATTGTATGTCTTTTGCTTTCTCGCCCTAAGTGCGCCAGGTATGCCCAGACGTGGGTCCTGGGCTCACTGTGCCACTGGAATCAAGCTATCCTGGCTGAAGAGGGGTGAAACCCCGAAACCGGTCCTAGGATGCTTGTTTCCGGTCCAGGGAGGACCTGGCTTGGCAGTTCGGGCTGGACTGTTCCCATGAGGCGCAGGGTCAAGACTGATTTGCATATGGCCAGGTCTAAACTGGGGTGGCATGGTGAGCAAAAGAATGATGGATTTAACCCAGATCTCTTGACTGGGGGTGAATGTTTTGATTTGTTCTGCATTCCGTCCATCAATTGTATGTCTTTTGCTTTCTCGCCCTAAGTGCGCCAGGTATGCCCAGACGTGGGTCCTGGGCTCACTGTGCCACTGGAATCAAGCTATCCTGGCTGAAGAGGGGTGAAACCCCGAAACCGGTCCTAGGATGCTTGTTTCCGGTCCAGGGAGGACCTGGCTTGGCAGTTCGGGCTGGACTGTTCCCATGAGGCGCAGGGTCAAGACTGATTTGCATATGGCCAGGTCTAAACTGGGGTGGCATGGTGAGCAAAAGAATGATGGATTTAACCCAGATCTCTTGACTGGGGGTGAATGTTTTGATTTGTTCTGCATTCCGTCCATCAATTGTATGTCTTTTGCTTTCTCGCCCTAAGTGCGCCAGGTATGCCCAGACGTGGGTCCTGGGCTCACTGTGCCACTGGAATCAAGCTATCCTGGCTGAAGAGGGGTGAAACCCCGAAACCGGTCCTAGGATGCTTGTTTCCGGTCCAGGGAGGACCTGGCTTGGCAGTTCGGGCTGGACTGTTCCCATGAGGCGCAGGGTCAAGACTGATTTGCATATGGCCAGGTCTAAACTGGGGTGGCATGGTGAGCAAAAGAATGATGGATTTAACCCAGATCTCTTGACTGGGGGTGAATGTTTTGATTTGTTCTGCATTCCGTCCATCAATTGTATGTCTTTTGCTTTCTCGCCCTAAGTGCGCCAGGTATGCCCAGACGTGGGTCCTGGGCTCACTGTGCCACTGGAATCAAGCTATCCTGGCTGAAGAGGGGTGAAACCCCGAAACCGGTCCTAGGATGCTTGTTTCCGGTCCAGGGAGGACCTGGCTTGGCAGTTCGGGCTGGACTGTTCCCATGAGGCGCAGGGTCAAGACTGATTTGCATATGGCCAGGTCTAAACTGGGGTGGCATGGTGAGCAAAAGAATGATGGATTTAACCCAGATCTCTTGACTGGGGGTGAATGTTTTGATTTGTTCTGCATTCCGTCCATCAATTGTATGTCTTTTGCTTTCTCGCCCTAAGTGCGCCAGGTATGCCCAGACGTGGGTCCTGGGCTCACTGTGCCACTGGAATCAAGCTATCCTGGCTGAAGAGGGGTGAAACCCCGAAACCGGTCCTAGGATGCTTGTTTCCGGTCCAGGGAGGACCTGGCTTGGCAGTTCGGGCTGGACTGTTCCCATGAGGCGCAGGGTCAAGACTGATTTGCATATGGCCAGGTCTAAACTGGGGTGGCATGGTGAGCAAAAGAATGATGGATTTAACCCAGATCTCTTGACTGGGGGTGAATGTTTTGATTTGTTCTGCATTCCGTCCATCAATTGTATGTCTTTTGCTTTCTCGCCCTAAGTGCGCCAGGTATGCCCAGACGTGGGTCCTGGGCTCACTGTGCCACTGGAATCAAGCTATCCTGGCTGAAGAGGGGTGAAACCCCGAAACCGGTCCTAGGATGCTTGTTTCCGGTCCAGGGAGGACCTGGCTTGGCAGTTCGGGCTGGACTGTTCCCATGAGGCGCAGGGTCAAGACTGATTTGCATATGGCCAGGTCTAAACTGGGGTGGCATGGTGAGCAAAAGAATGATGGATTTAACCCAGATCTCTTGACTGGGGGTGAATGTTTTGATTTGTTCTGCATTCCGTCCATCAATTGTATGTCTTTTGCTTTCTCGCCCTAAGTGCGCCAGGTATGCCCAGACGTGGGTCCTGGGCTCACTGTGCCACTGGAATCAAGCTATCCTGGCTGAAGAGGGGTGAAACCCCGAAACCGGTCCTAGGATGCTTGTTTCCGGTCCAGGGAGGACCTGGCTTGGCAGTTCGGGCTGGACTGTTCCCATGAGGCGCAGGGTCAAGACTGATTTGCATATGGCCAGGTCTAAACTGGGGTGGCATGGTGAGCAAAAGAATGATGGATTTAACCCAGATCTCTTGACTGGGGGTGAATGTTTTGATTTGTTCTGCATTCCGTCCATCAATTGTATGTCTTTTGCTTTCTCGCCCTAAGTGCGCCAGGTATGCCCAGACGTGGGTCCTGGGCTCACTGTGCCACTGGAATCAAGCTATCCTGGCTGAAGAGGGGTGAAACCCCGAAACCGGTCCTAGGATGCTTGTTTCCGGTCCAGGGAGGACCTGGCTTGGCAGTTCGGGCTGGACTGTTCCCATGAGGCGCAGGGTCAAGACTGATTTGCATATGGCCAGGTCTAAACTGGGGTGGCATGGTGAGCAAAAGAATGATGGATTTAACCCAGATCTCTTGACTGGGGGTGAATGTTTTGATTTGTTCTGCATTCCGTCCATCAATTGTATGTCTTTTGCTTTCTCGCCCTAAGTGCGCCAGGTATGCCCAGACGTGGGTCCTGGGCTCACTGTGCCACTGGAATCAAGCTATCCTGGCTGAAGAGGGGTGAAACCCCGAAACCGGTCCTAGGATGCTTGTTTCCGGTCCAGGGAGGACCTGGCTTGGCAGTTCGGGCTGGACTGTTCCCATGAGGCGCAGGGTCAAGACTGATTTGCATATGGCCAGGTCTAAACTGGGGTGGCATGGTGAGCAAAAGAATGATGGATTTAACCCAGATCTCTTGACTGGGGGTGAATGTTTTGATTTGTTCTGCATTCCGTCCATCAATTGTATGTCTTTTGCTTTCTCGCCCTAAGTGCGCCAGGTATGCCCAGACGTGGGTCCTGGGCTCACTGTGCCACTGGAATCAAGCTATCCTGGCTGAAGAGGGGTGAAACCCCGAAACCGGTCCTAGGATGCTTGTTTCCGGTCCAGGGAGGACCTGGCTTGGCAGTTCGGGCTGGACTGTTCCCATGAGGCGCAGGGTCAAGACTGATTTGCATATGGCCAGGTCTAAACTGGGGTGGCATGGTGAGCAAAAGAATGATGGATTTAACCCAGATCTCTTGACTGGGGGTGAATGTTTTGATTTGTTCTGCATTCCGTCCATCAATTGTATGTCTTTTGCTTTCTCGCCCTAAGTGCGCCAGGTATGCCCAGACGTGGGTCCTGGGCTCACTGTGCCACTGGAATCAAGCTATCCTGGCTGAAGAGGGGTGAAACCCCGAAACCGGTCCTAGGATGCTTGTTTCCGGTCCAGGGAGGACCTGGCTTGGCAGTTCGGGCTGGACTGTTCCCATGAGGCGCAGGGTCAAGACTGATTTGCATATGGCCAGGTCTAAACTGGGGTGGCATGGTGAGCAAAAGAATGATGGATTTAACCCAGATCTCTTGACTGGGGGTGAATGTTTTGATTTGTTCTGCATTCCGTCCATCAATTGTATGTCTTTTGCTTTCTCGCCCTAAGTGCGCCAGGTATGCCCAGACGTGGGTCCTGGGCTCACTGTGCCACTGGAATCAAGCTATCCTGGCTGAAGAGGGGTGAAACCCCGAAACCGGTCCTAGGATGCTTGTTTCCGGTCCAGGGAGGACCTGGCTTGGCAGTTCGGGCTGGACTGTTCCCATGAGGCGCAGGGTCAAGACTGATTTGCATATGGCCAGGTCTAAACTGGGGTGGCATGGTGAGCAAAAGAATGATGGATTTAACCCAGATCTCTTGACTGGGGGTGAATGTTTTGATTTGTTCTGCATTCCGTCCATCAATTGTATGTCTTTTGCTTTCTCGCCCTAAGTGCGCCAGGTATGCCCAGACGTGGGTCCTGGGCTCACTGTGCCACTGGAATCAAGCTATCCTGGCTGAAGAGGGGTGAAACCCCGAAACCGGTCCTAGGATGCTTGTTTCCGGTCCAGGGAGGACCTGGCTTGGCAGTTC
Organism: Calotriton arnoldi; assembly: GCA_963921515.1. NCBI lineage: Eukaryota > Metazoa > Chordata > Amphibia > Caudata > Salamandridae > Calotriton > Calotriton arnoldi. Next base: position 20,754 of record CAWUFW010026681.1, read on the forward strand.
GGGCTGGACTGTTCCCATGAGGCGCAGGGTCAAGACTGATTTGCATATGGCCAGGTCTAAACTGGGGTGGCATGGTGAGCAAAAGAATGATGGATTTAACCCAGATCTCTTGACTGGGGGTGAATGTTTTGATTTGTTCTGCATTCCGTCCATCAATTGTATGTCTTTTGCTTTCTCGCCCTAAGTGCGCCAGGTATGCCCAGACGTGGGTCCTGGGCTCACTGTGCCACTGGAATCAAGCTATCCTGGCTGAAGAGGGGTGAAACCCCGAAACCGGTCCTAGGATGCTTGTTTCCGGTCCAGGGAGGACCTGGCTTGGCAGTTCGGGCTGGACTGTTCCCATGAGGCGCAGGGTCAAGACTGATTTGCATATGGCCAGGTCTAAACTGGGGTGGCATGGTGAGCAAAAGAATGATGGATTTAACCCAGATCTCTTGACTGGGGGTGAATGTTTTGATTTGTTCTGCATTCCGTCCATCAATTGTATGTCTTTTGCTTTCTCGCCCTAAGTGCGCCAGGTATGCCCAGACGTGGGTCCTGGGCTCACTGTGCCACTGGAATCAAGCTATCCTGGCTGAAGAGGGGTGAAACCCCGAAACCGGTCCTAGGATGCTTGTTTCCGGTCCAGGGAGGACCTGGCTTGGCAGTTCGGGCTGGACTGTTCCCATGAGGCGCAGGGTCAAGACTGATTTGCATATGGCCAGGTCTAAACTGGGGTGGCATGGTGAGCAAAAGAATGATGGATTTAACCCAGATCTCTTGACTGGGGGTGAATGTTTTGATTTGTTCTGCATTCCGTCCATCAATTGTATGTCTTTTGCTTTCTCGCCCTAAGTGCGCCAGGTATGCCCAGACGTGGGTCCTGGGCTCACTGTGCCACTGGAATCAAGCTATCCTGGCTGAAGAGGGGTGAAACCCCGAAACCGGTCCTAGGATGCTTGTTTCCGGTCCAGGGAGGACCTGGCTTGGCAGTTCGGGCTGGACTGTTCCCATGAGGCGCAGGGTCAAGACTGATTTGCATATGGCCAGGTCTAAACTGGGGTGGCATGGTGAGCAAAAGAATGATGGATTTAACCCAGATCTCTTGACTGGGGGTGAATGTTTTGATTTGTTCTGCATTCCGTCCATCAATTGTATGTCTTTTGCTTTCTCGCCCTAAGTGCGCCAGGTATGCCCAGACGTGGGTCCTGGGCTCACTGTGCCACTGGAATCAAGCTATCCTGGCTGAAGAGGGGTGAAACCCCGAAACCGGTCCTAGGATGCTTGTTTCCGGTCCAGGGAGGACCTGGCTTGGCAGTTCGGGCTGGACTGTTCCCATGAGGCGCAGGGTCAAGACTGATTTGCATATGGCCAGGTCTAAACTGGGGTGGCATGGTGAGCAAAAGAATGATGGATTTAACCCAGATCTCTTGACTGGGGGTGAATGTTTTGATTTGTTCTGCATTCCGTCCATCAATTGTATGTCTTTTGCTTTCTCGCCCTAAGTGCGCCAGGTATGCCCAGACGTGGGTCCTGGGCTCACTGTGCCACTGGAATCAAGCTATCCTGGCTGAAGAGGGGTGAAACCCCGAAACCGGTCCTAGGATGCTTGTTTCCGGTCCAGGGAGGACCTGGCTTGGCAGTTCGGGCTGGACTGTTCCCATGAGGCGCAGGGTCAAGACTGATTTGCATATGGCCAGGTCTAAACTGGGGTGGCATGGTGAGCAAAAGAATGATGGATTTAACCCAGATCTCTTGACTGGGGGTGAATGTTTTGATTTGTTCTGCATTCCGTCCATCAATTGTATGTCTTTTGCTTTCTCGCCCTAAGTGCGCCAGGTATGCCCAGACGTGGGTCCTGGGCTCACTGTGCCACTGGAATCAAGCTATCCTGGCTGAAGAGGGGTGAAACCCCGAAACCGGTCCTAGGATGCTTGTTTCCGGTCCAGGGAGGACCTGGCTTGGCAGTTCGGGCTGGACTGTTCCCATGAGGCGCAGGGTCAAGACTGATTTGCATATGGCCAGGTCTAAACTGGGGTGGCATGGTGAGCAAAAGAATGATGGATTTAACCCAGATCTCTTGACTGGGGGTGAATGTTTTGATTTGTTCTGCATTCCGTCCATCAATTGTATGTCTTTTGCTTTCTCGCCCTAAGTGCGCCAGGTATGCCCAGACGTGGGTCCTGGGCTCACTGTGCCACTGGAATCAAGCTATCCTGGCTGAAGAGGGGTGAAACCCCGAAACCGGTCCTAGGATGCTTGTTTCCGGTCCAGGGAGGACCTGGCTTGGCAGTTCGGGCTGGACTGTTCCCATGAGGCGCAGGGTCAAGACTGATTTGCATATGGCCAGGTCTAAACTGGGGTGGCATGGTGAGCAAAAGAATGATGGATTTAACCCAGATCTCTTGACTGGGGGTGAATGTTTTGATTTGTTCTGCATTCCGTCCATCAATTGTATGTCTTTTGCTTTCTCGCCCTAAGTGCGCCAGGTATGCCCAGACGTGGGTCCTGGGCTCACTGTGCCACTGGAATCAAGCTATCCTGGCTGAAGAGGGGTGAAACCCCGAAACCGGTCCTAGGATGCTTGTTTCCGGTCCAGGGAGGACCTGGCTTGGCAGTTCGGGCTGGACTGTTCCCATGAGGCGCAGGGTCAAGACTGATTTGCATATGGCCAGGTCTAAACTGGGGTGGCATGGTGAGCAAAAGAATGATGGATTTAACCCAGATCTCTTGACTGGGGGTGAATGTTTTGATTTGTTCTGCATTCCGTCCATCAATTGTATGTCTTTTGCTTTCTCGCCCTAAGTGCGCCAGGTATGCCCAGACGTGGGTCCTGGGCTCACTGTGCCACTGGAATCAAGCTATCCTGGCTGAAGAGGGTGAAACCCCGAAACCGGTCCTAGGATGCTTGTTTCCGGTCCAGGAGGACCTGGCTTGGCAGTTCGGGCTGGACTGTTCCCATGAGGCGCAGGGTCAAGACTGATTTGCATATGGCCAGGTCTAAACTGGGGTGGCATGGTGAGCAAAAGAATGAGATGGATTTAACCCAGATCTCTTGACTGGGGGTGAATGTTTTGATTTGTTCTGCATTCCGTCCATCAATTGTATGTCTTTTGCTTTCTCGCCCTAAGTGCGCCAGGTATGCCCAGACGTGGGTCCTGGGCTCACTGTGCCACTGGAATCAAGCTATCCTGGCTGAAGAGGGTGAAACCCCGAAACCGGTCCTAGGATGCTTGTTTCCGGTCCAGGGAGGACCTGGCTTGGCAGTTCGGGCTGGACTGTTCCCATGAGGCGCAGGGTCAAGACTGATTTGCATATGGCCAGGTCTAAACTGGGGTGGCATGGTGAGCAAAGAATGATGATGGATTTAACCCAGATCTCTTGACTGGGGGTGAATGTTTTGATTTGTTCTGCATTCCGTCCATCAATTGTATGTCTTATCGCTTTCTCGCCCTAAGTTGCGCGAGGGTATGCCCAGACGTGGGTCCCTGGGCTCACTGTGCCACTGGATTCAAGCTATCCTGGCTGAAGAGGCTGAAACGCCCGAAACCGGTCCTAGGATGCTTGTTTCCGGTCCAGGGAGAGACATGGCTTGGCAGTTCGGGCTGGACTGTTCCCATGAGGCGCAGGGTCAAGACTGATTTGCATATGGCCAGGTCTAAACTGGGGTGGCATGGAGTGAGCAAAAGAATGATGATGGATTAAACCCAGATCTGTTGACTGGGGGTGAGTGTTTTGATTGGTTCAAACGTTCCGTCCATCAATTGTATGTCTTATCGCTTTGTTCGCCCTAAGTTGGCGGGGGTATGCCCAGACGTGGGTCCCTGTGCTCACTTTGCCACTGGATTCAAGCAAGCCTGGCTGATGACGGCTGGAATGCCCGAAACCGGTCCTAGGATGCTTGTTTCCGGTCCAGGGAAGACATGGCTTGGCAGTTCGGGCTGGACTGTTCCCATGAGGCGCAGGGTCAGACTGATTTGCATATGGCCATGTCTGAACTGGGGTGGTGTGAGTGAGCTAAAGAATGATGATGGATTAAACCCAGATCAGTTGACTGGGGGTGAGTGTTTTGATTGGCTCAAACGTTCCGTCCATCATCGCCTTTTGTATCGCTTTGTTCGCCCTAAGTTGGCGGCGGGTATGCCCAGACGTGGGTCCCTTGCTCACTTTGCCACTGGATTCAAGCAAGCCTGGCTGATGACGGCTGGAATGCCAGAAACCGGTCCTAGGATGCTTGTTTCCGGTCCAGGGAAGACATGGCTTGGCAGTTCGGGCTGGACTGTTCCCATGAGGCGCAGGGTCAGACTGATTTGCATATGGCCATGTCTGAACTGGGGTGGTGGAGTGAGCTAAAGAATGATGATGGATTAAACCCAGATCAGTTGACTGGGGGTGAGTGTTTGATTGGCTCAAACGTTCCGTCCATCATCCCCTTTTGTATCGCTTTGTTCGCCCTAAGTTGGCGGGGGTATGCCCAGACGTGGGTCCCTTGCTCACTTTGCCACTGGATTCAAGCAAGCCTGGCTGATGACGGCTGGAATGCCAGAAACCGGTCCTAGGATGCTTGTTTCCGGTCCAGGGAAGACATGGCTTGGCAGTTCGGGCTGGACTGTTCCCATGAGGCGCAGGGTCAGACTGATTTGCATATGGCCATGTCTGAACTGGGGTGGTGGAGTGAGCTAAAGAATGATGATGGATTAAACCCAGATCAGTTGACTGGGGGTGAGTGTTTGATTGGCTCAAACGTTCCGTCCATCATCCCCTTTTGTATCGCTTTGTTCGCCCTAAGTTGGCGGGGGTATGCCCAGACGTGGGTCCCTTGCTCACTTTGCCACTGGATTCAAGCAAGCCTGGCTGATGACGGCTGGAATGCCAGAAACCGGTCCTAGGATGCTTGTTTCCGGTCCAGGGAAGACATGGCTTGGCAGTTCGTGCTGGACTGTTCCCATGAGGCGCAGGGTCAGACTGATTTGCATATGGCCATGTCTGAACTGGGGTGGTGGAGTGAGCTAAAGAATGATGATGGATTAAACCCAGATCAGTTGACTGGGGGTGAGTGTTTGATTGGCTCAAACGTTCCGTCCATCATCCCCTTTTGTATCGCTTTGTTCGCCCTAAGTTGGCGGGGGTATGCCCAGACGTGGGTCCCTTGCTCACTTTGCCACTGGATTCAAGCAAGCCTGGCTGATGACGGCTGGAATGCCAGAAACCGGTCCTAGGATGCTTGTTTCCGGTCCAGGGAAGACATGGCTTGGCAGTTCGTGCTGGACTGTTCCCATGAGGCGCAGGGTCAGACTGATTTGCATATGGCCATGTCTGAACTGGGGTGGTGGAGTGAGCTAAAGAATGATGATGGATTAAACCCAGATCAGTTGACTGGGGGTGAGTGTTTGATTGGCTCAAACGTTCCGTCCATCATCCCCTTTTGTATCGCTTTGTTCGCCCTAAGTTGGCGGGGGTATGCCCAGACGTGGGTCCCTTGCTCACTTTGCCACTGGATTCAAGCAAGCCTGGCTGATGACGGCTGGAATGCCAGAAACCGGTCCTAGGATGCTTGTTTCCGGTCCAGGGAAGACATGGCTTGGCAGTTCGTGCTGGACTGTTCCCATGAGGCGCAGGGTCAGACTGATTTGCATATGGCCATGTCTGAACTGGGGTGGTGGAGTGAGCTAAAGAATGATGATGGATTAAACCCAGATCAGTTGACTGGGGGTGAGTGTTTGATTGGCTCAAACGTTCCGTCCATCATCCCCTTTTGTATCGCTTTGTTCGCCCTAAGTTGGCGGGGGTATGCCCAGACGTGGGTCCCTTGCTCACTTTGCCACTGGATTCAAGCAAGCCTGGCTGATGACGGCTGGAATGCCAGAAACCGGTCCTAGGATGCTTGTTTCCGGTCCAGGGAAGACATGGCTTGGCAGTTCGTGCTGGACTGTTCCCATGAGGCGCAGGGTCAGACTGATTTGCATATGGCCATGTCTGAACTGGGGTGGTGGAGTGAGCTAAAGAATGATGATGGATTAAACCCAGATCAGTTGACTGGGGGTGAGTGTTTGATTGGCTCAAACGTTCCGTCCATCATCCCCTTTTGTATCGCTTTGTTCGCCCTAAGTTGGCGGGGGTATGCCCAGACGTGGGTCCCTTGCTCACTTTGCCACTGGATTCAAGCAAGCCTGGCTGATGACGGCTGGAATGCCAGAAACCGGTCCTAGGATGCTTGTTTCCGGTCCAGGGAAGACATGGCTTGGCAGTTCGTGCTGGACTGTTCCCATGAGGCGCAGGGTCAGACTGATTTGCATATGGCCATGTCTGAACTGGGGTGGTGGAGTGAGCTAAAGAATGATGATGGATTAAACCCAGATCAGTTGACTGGGGGTGAGTGTTTGATTGGCTCAAACGTTCCGTCCATCATCCCCTTTTGTATCGCTTTGTTCGCCCTAAGTTGGCGGGGGTATGCCCAGACGTGGGTCCCTTGCTCACTTTGCCACTGGATTCAAGCAAGCCTGGCTGATGACGGCTGGAATGCCAGAAACCGGTCCTAGGATGCTTGTTTCCGGTCCAGGGAAGACATGGCTTGGCAGTTCGTGCTGGACTGTTCCCATGAGGCGCAGGGTCAGACTGATTTGCATATGGCCATGTCTGAACTGGGGTGGTGGAGTGAGCTAAAGAATGATGATGGATTAAACCCAGATCAGTTGACTGGGGGTGAGTGTTTGATTGGCTCAAACGTTCCGTCCATCATCCCCTTTTGTATCGCTTTGTTCGCCCTAAGTTGGCGGGGGTATGCCCAGACGTGGGTCCCTTGCTCACTTTGCCACTGGATTCAAGCAAGCCTGGCTGATGACGGCTGGAATGCCAGAAACCGGTCCTAGGATGCTTGTTTCCGGTCCAGGGAAGACATGGCTTGGCAGTTCGTGCTGGACTGTTCCCATGAGGCGCAGGGTCAGACTGATTTGCATATGGCCATGTCTGAACTGGGGTGGTGGAGTGAGCTAAAGAATGATGATGGATTAAACCCAGATCAGTTGACTGGGGGTGAGTGTTTGATTGGCTCAAACGTTCCGTCCATCATCCCCTTTTGTATCGCTTTGTTCGCCCTAAGTTGGCGGGGGTATGCCCAGACGTGGGTCCCTTGCTCACTTTGCCACTGGATTCAAGCAAGCCTGGCTGATGACGGCTGGAATGCCAGAAACCGGTCCTAGGATGCTTGTTTCCGGTCCAGGGAAGACATGGCTTGGCAGTTCGTGCTGGACTGTTCCCATGAGGCGCAGGGTCAGACTGATTTGCATATGGCCATGTCTGAACTGGGGTGGTGGAGTGAGCTAAAGAATGATGATGGATTAAACCCAGATCAGTTGACTGGGGGTGAGTGTTTGATTGGCTCAAACGTTCCGTCCATCATCCCCTTTTGTATCGCTTTGTTCGCCCTAAGTTGGCGGGGGTATGCCCAGACGTGGGTCCCTTGCTCACTTTGCCACTGGATTCAAGCAAGCCTGGCTGATGACGGCTGGAATGCCAGAAACCGGTCCTAGGATGCTTGTTTCCGGTCCAGGGAAGACATGGCTTGGCAGTTCGTGCTGGACTGTTCCCATGAGGCGCAGGGTCAGACTGATTTGCATATGGCCATGTCTGAACTGGGGTGGTGGAGTGAGCTAAAGAATGATGATGGATTAAACCCAGATCAGTTGACTGGGGGTGAGTGTTTGATTGGCTCAAACGTTCCGTCCATCATCCCCTTTTGTATCGCTTTGTTCGCCCTAAGTTGGCGGGGGTATGCCCAGACGTGGGTCCCTTGCTCACTTTGCCACTGGATTCAAGCAAGCCTGGCTGATGACGGCTGGAATGCCAGAAACCGGTCCTAGGATGCTTGTTTCCGGTCCAGGGAAGACATGGCTTGGCAGTTCGTGCTGGACTGTTCCCATGAGGCGCAGGGTCAGACTGATTTGCATATGGCCATGTCTGAACTGGGGTGGTGGAGTGAGCTAAAGAATGATGATGGATTAAACCCAGATCAGTTGACTGGGGGTGAGTGTTTGATTGGCTCAAACGTTCCGTCCATCATCCCCTTTTGTATCGCTTTGTTCGCCCTAAGTTGGCGGGGGTATGCCCAGACGTGGGTCCCTTGCTCACTTTGCCACTGGATTCAAGCAAGCCTGGCTGATGACGGCTGGAATGCCAGAAACCGGTCCTAGGATGCTTGTTTCCGGTCCAGGGAAGACATGGCTTGGCAGTTCGTGCTGGACTGTTCCCATGAGGCGCAGGGTCAGACTGATTTGCATATGGCCATGTCTGAACTGGGGTGGTGGAGTGAGCTAAAGAATGATGATGGATTAAACCCAGATCAGTTGACTGGGGGTGAGTGTTTGATTGGCTCAAACGTTCCGTCCATCATCCCCTTTTGTATCGCTTTGTTCGCCCTAAGTTGGCGGGGGTATGCCCAGACGTGGGTCCCTTGCTCACTTTGCCACTGGATTCAAGCAAGCCTGGCTGATGACGGCTGGAATGCCAGAAACCGGTCCTAGGATGCTTGTTTCCGGTCCAGGGAAGACATGGCTTGGCAGTTCGTGCTGGACTGTTCCCATGAGGCGCAGGGTCAGACTGATTTGCATATGGCCATGTCTGAACTGGGGTGGTGGAGTGAGCTAAAGAATGATGATGGATTAAACCCAGATCAGTTGACTGGGGGTGAGTGTTTGATTGGCTCAAACGTTCCGTCCATCATCCCCTTTTGTATCGCTTTGTTCGCCCTAAGTTGGCGGGGGTATGCCCAGACGTGGGTCCCTTGCTCACTTTGCCACTGGATTCAAGCAAGCCTGGCTGATGACGGCTGGAATGCCAGAAACCGGTCCTAGGATGCTTGTTTCCGGTCCAGGGAAGACATGGCTTGGCAGTTCGTGCTGGACTGTTCCCATGAGGCGCAGGGTCAGACTGATTTGCATATGGCCATGTCTGAACTGGGGTGGTGGAGTGAGCTAAAGAATGATGATGGATTAAACCCAGATCAGTTGACTGGGGGTGAGTGTTTGATTGGCTCAAACGTTCCGTCCATCATCCCCTTTTGTATCGCTTTGTTCGCCCTAAGTTGGCGGGGGTATGCCCAGACGTGGGTCCCTTGCTCACTTTGCCACTGGATTCAAGCAAGCCTGGCTGATGACGGCTGGAATGCCAGAAACCGGTCCTAGGATGCTTGTTTCCGGTCCAGGGAAGACATGGCTTGGCAGTTCGTGCTGGACTGTTCCCATGAGGCGCAGGGTCAGACTGATTTGCATATGGCCATGTCTGAACTGGGGTGGTGGAGTGAGCTAAAGAATGATGATGGATTAAACCCAGATCAGTTGACTGGGGGTGAGTGTTTGATTGGCTCAAACGTTCCGTCCATCATCCCCTTTTGTATCGCTTTGTTCGCCCTAAGTTGGCGGGGGTATGCCCAGACGTGGGTCCCTTGCTCACTTTGCCACTGGATTCAAGCAAGCCTGGCTGATGACGGCTGGAATGCCAGAAACCGGTCCTAGGATGCTTGTTTCCGGTCCAGGGAAGACATGGCTTGGCAGTTCGTGCTGGACTGTTCCCATGAGGCGCAGGGTCAGACTGATTTGCATATGGCCATGTCTGAACTGGGGTGGTGGAGTGAGCTAAAGAATGATGATGGATTAAACCCAGATCAGTTGACTGGGGGTGAGTGTTTGATTGGCTCAAACGTTCCGTCCATCATCCCCTTTTGTATCGCTTGTTCGCCCTAAGTTGGCGGGGGTATGCCCAGACGTGGGTCCCTTGCTCACTTTGCCACTGGATTCAAGCAAGCCTGGCTGATGACGGCTGGAATGCCAGAAACCGGTCCTAGGATGCTTGTTTCCGGTCCAGGGAAGACATGGCTTGGCAGTTCGTGCTGGACTGTTCCCATGAGGCGCAGGGTCAGACTGATTTGCATATGGCCATGTCTGAACTGGGGTGGTGGAGTGAGCTAAAGAATGATGATGGATTAAACCCAGATCAGTTGACTGGGGGTGAGTGTTTGATTGGCTCAAACGTTCCGTCCATCATCCCCTTTTGTATCGCTTTGTTCGCCCTAAGTTGGCGGGGGTATGCCCAGACGTGGGTCCCTTGCTCACTTTGCCACTGGATTCAAGCAAGCCTGGCTGATGACGGCTGGAATGCCAGAAACCGGTCCTAGGATGCTTGTTTCCGGTCCAGGGAAGACATGGCTTGGCAGTTCGTGCTGGACTGTTCCCATGAGGCGCAGGGTCAGACTGATTTGCATATGGCCATGTCTGAACTGGGGTGGTGGAGTGAGCTAAAGAATGATGATGGATTAAACCCAGATCAGTTGACTGGGGGTGAGTGTTTGATTGGCTCAAACGTTCCGTCCATCATCCCCTTTTGTATCGCTTTGTTCGCCCTAAGTTGGCGGGGGTATGCCCAGACGTGGGTCCCTTGCTCACTTTGCCACTGGATTCAAGCAAGCCTGGCTGATGACGGCTGGAATGCCAGAAACCGGTCCTAGGATGCTTGTTTCCGGTCCAGGGAAGACATGGCTTGGCAGTTCGTGCTGGACTGTTCCCATGAGGCGCAGGGTCAGACTGATTTGCATATGGCCATGTCTGAACTGGGGGTGGTGGAGTGAGCTAAAGAATGATGATGGATTAAACCCAGATCAGTTGACTGGGGGTGAGTGTTTGATTGGCTCAAACGTTCCGTCCATCATCCCCTTTTGTATCGCTTTGTTCGCCCTAAGTTGGCGGGGGTATGCCCAGACGTGGGTCCCTTGCTCACTTTGCCACTGGATTCAAGCAAGCCTGGCTGATGACGGCTGGAATGCCAGAAACCGGTCCTAGGATGCTTGTTTCCGGTCCAGGGAAGACATGGCTTGGCAGTTCGTGCTGGACTGTTCCCATGAGGCGCAGGGTCAGACTGATTTGCATATGGCCATGTCTGAACTGGGGTGGTGGAGTGAGCTAAAGAATGATGATGGATTAAACCCAGATCAGTTGACTGGGGG
>CAWUFW010026682.1:0-31700 GCA_963921515.1 Calotriton arnoldi
ACAGCTCTAGGCATTTTCTGTATGATATACAACAGAGTTAGAGATCTTCTTTAGTCACTTTGTCAGCACAGAGCACAAGGTGTTTTGATCTGGCATTATTTACAGACCATAAAACTCTGAGTGCAGAGAGCACACCTTTACACAGCTCTAAGGCTGTTTGACCTTTGATAATGTTGCACAGCGCACAGACTAAAATAGCTCTGGGTTCCGTGTCTGTGGCTTAGAACATTAATACAGACAACTAGTGCTTTGTCGATAGTGCATTGCACAAGGTCACACAGGTCTTGGTGATATGCTTATAACCACTGCAAAGTGTTGAGCAGCTCCAAGATTGTGCCAGTGTCTGTCGCACATTACTTAGTCCCAGGCGCAGTGTCTGAGTCACACAGTAAAGTCAACTTACACCCGCAGCACTTTGTCCACAGTGCATGTCAAGGTCACACAAGCCAGGGTACTATGCGTGTATCACTAGACCAGTGACCATTCAGATGCTATTTTTTCTGAACGTATTATTAACGTGCATGCTGCGTGCTCCATTGTAGTTCTCCAAGGGTGGGTGCCATCCGTGCCAGTGCAGCTGATCTGCTGGCTGATTGATTTCTCCTTACGTAACACATTCTGCCTGAGAACTTCTGAGTCAGAAAGAAGGAAAGTTTACCGCACAAGAGGCCACTCATTTTTGCTTGTTTGTGGTCTTTGTAGTTTGCAGCGAACCTTGCAGTATTCCACTGAATTACACTCCGCAAACTCTGCCCAGACATAATCGGTAACCAGTGGGCAGTTATAGTTAGGTCTGCATTTCCATAGGAAGAGCATTTATTAGTTTTTATAACTTTAGTGGCATTTAAAGTATCTTCACAAACCTTTTGAAAAAAATGTTGGTTTACCTCAGCTCCTTCCCGGAAAGATATGGGGTGATCTATCAAGAGGGGGCTGAGATAAAAAGAGATTCCCAAAACCAGATTTTCCCATGCAGTTTCCATTTAGTTTTTTAGACGGCACTACAGCAAAAACTGCTCAACTGATTGACACCACATTTGCCAGAAAGCTAGGTCTTGGGCCAGAAACATGTTTTTTTGTATTTGGTGCAAATCCTTTCAGTAGTCTGTAGTACTGTAGTTACCTGATACTATGTCAACTATCAAAAAAACTAGCACACTTGTTGGATGTCAACAGTGATGTTGTCAATGATGTACTTTGGGATGTCATCATATATGTATTTATATATATATATATATATATATATATATATATATATATATATATATATATATATATATATATATATATATATAAATATATGAGAAGAAAAGAGTATCCACAGGTGAAGTGCTCTCTTCAACAGGTTTTATTCACAGCAGACTGCATACGGTAAGTTGCAAGCAAATGCTAGCGGGTTTCTCCTGGCTGACGCGTTTCAGAATTAACATTCCTTTTTCAAAGGCACACAGCAAGACGTCTCTACTGACTTCCCCCTCTTTTAAAATAAACATAATTGTCCTCAGGTGAGTCACAGCATGTGCTGGGTTTTATGGGATCGGTAGTTCGCTCTCCACCACGTGGGCTTGCTCAAATACCTGTGCCGGATCTTTGCTCTGCCAGCGCAACTTACACCAACAAATCTTATCAGTCCATTGCCCTGCTGATCCCAAGCGGCTCGCTTAAATGAGCAAACCAGGGTCCGTCATGATCACGGCGGAGCACTTCACGACCGGATCAGCCGTAAATATGAGAAGAAAAGAGTATCCACAGGCGAAGTGCTCTCTTCAACAGGTTTTATTCACAGCAGACTGCATACGGTAAGTTGCAAGCACATGGCAGCGGGTTTCTCCTGCCTGACGCGTTTCAGAATTAACATTTCTTTTTCAAAGGCACCCTGGACGGCACACAGCAAGACGTCTCTACCGACTTCCCCCTCTTTTAAAATAAACATAATTGTCCTCAGGTGAGTCACAGCATGTGCTGGGCTTTATGGGATCGGTAGTTCGCTCTCCACCACGTGGGCTTGCTCAAATACCTGTGCCGGATCTTTGCTCTGGCAGCGCAACTTACACCAACAAATCTTATCAGTCCATTGCCCTGCTGATCTCAAGCGGCTCGCTTAAATGAGCAAACCAGGGTCCGTCATGATCACGGCAGAGCACTTCACGACCGGATCAGCCGTAAATATGAGAAGAAAAGAGTATCCACAGGCGAAGTGCTCTCTTCAACAGGTTTTATTCACAGCAGACTGCATACGGTAAGTTGCAAGCACATGGCAGCGGGTTTCTCCTGCCTGACGCGTTTCAGAATTAACATTCCCTTTTCAAAGGCACCCTGGACGGCACACAGCAAGACGTCTCTACCGACTTCCCCCTCTTTTAAAATAAACATAATTGTCCTCAGGTGAGTCACAGCATGTACTGGGTTTTATGGGATCGGTAGTTCGCTCTCCACCACGTGGGCTTGCTCAAATACCTGTGCCGGATCTTTGCTCTGCCAGCGCAACTTACACCAACAAATCTTATCAGTCCATTGTCCTGCTGAGCGGAGCACTTCACAACCGGATCAGCTGTAAATATGAGAAGAAAAGAGTATCCACAGGCGAAGTGCTCCGCCGTGATCATGACGGACCCTGGTTTGCTCAGTTAAGCGAGCCACTTGGGATCAGCAGGGCAATGGACTGATAAGATTTGTTGATGTAAGTTGTGCTGGCAGAGCAAAGATCCGGCACAGGTATTTGAGCAAGCCCACATGGTGGAGAGCGAACTAACGATCCCATAAAACCCAGCACATGCTGTGACTCACCTGAGGACAATTATGTTTATTTTAAAAGAGGGGGAAGTCGGTAGAGACGTCTTGCTGTGTGCCGTCCAGAGTGCCTTTGAAAAAGGAATGTTAATTCTGAAACGCGTCAGGCAGGAGAAACCCGCTGCCATGTGCTTGCAACTTACCGTATGCAGTCTGCTATGAATAAAACCTGTTGAAGAGAGCACTTCGCCTGTGGATACTCTTTTCTTCTCATATTTACGGCTGATCCGGTCGTGAAGTGCTCCGCCGTGATCATGACGGACCCTGGTTTGCTCATTTAAGCGAGCCGCTTGGGATCAGCAGGGCAATGGACTGATAAGATTTGTTGGTGTAAGTTGTGCTGGCAGAACAAAGATCCGGCACAGGTATTTGAGCAAGCCCATGTGGTGGAGAGCGAACTACCGATCCCATAAAACCCAGCACATGCTGTGACTCACCTAAGGACAATTATGTTTATTTTAAAAGAGGGGGAAGTCGGTAGAGACGTCTTGCTGTGTGCCACCCAGGGTGCTTTTGAAAGAGGAATGTTAATTCTGAAACGCGTCAGGAAGGAGAAACCCGCTGCCATGTGCTTGCAACTTACCGTATGCAGTCTGCTGGGAATAAAACCTGTTGAAGAGAGCACTCGCCTGTGGATACTCTTTCTTCTCATATTTACGGCTGATCCGGTCGTGAAGTGCTCCGCCGTGATCATGACGGACCCTGGTTTGCTCATTTAAGCGAGCCGCTTGGGATCAGCAGGGCAATGGACTGATAAGATTTGTTGGTGTAAGTTGTGCTGGCAGAGCAAAGATCCGGCACAGGTATTTGAGCAAGCCCACGTGGTGGAGAGCGAACTACGATCCCATAAAACCCAGCACATGCTGTGACTCACCTGAGGACAATTATGTTTATTTTAAAAGAGGGGAAGTCGGTAGAGACGTCTTGCTATGTGCCGTCCAGGGTGCCTTTGAAAAAGGAATGTTAATTCTGAAACGCGTCAGGCAGGAGAAACCCGCTGCCATGTGCTTGCAACATACTGTATGCTGTCTGCTGTGAATAAAACCTGTTGAAGAGAGCACTTCGCCTGTGGATACTCTTTTCTTCTCATATTTACGGCTGATCCGGTCGTAAAGTGCTCCGCCGTGATCATGACGGACCCTGGTTTGCTCATTTAAGCGAGCCGCTTGGGATCAGCAGGGCAATGGACTGATAAGATTTGTTGGTGTAAGTTGTGCTGGCAGAGCAAAGATCCGGCACAGGTATTTGAGCAAGCCCACGTGGTGGAGAGCGAACTACCGATCCCATAAAACCCAGCACATGCTGTGACTCACCTGAGGACAATTATGTTTATTTTAATAGAGGGGGAAGTCGGTAGAGACGTCTTGCTGTGTGCCGTCCAGGGTGCCTTTGAAAAAGGAATGTTAATTCTGAAACGCGTCAGGAAGGAGAAACCCGCTGCCATATGCTTGCAACTTACCGTATGCAGTCTGCTGTGAATAAAACCTGTTGAAGAGAGCACTTCGCCTGTGGATACTCTTTTCTTCTCATATTTATGGCTGATCCGGTCGTGAAGTGCTCCGCCGTGATCATGACAGACCCTGGTTTGCTCATTTAAGCGAGCCGCTTGGGATCAGCAGGGCAATGGACTGATAAGATTTGTTGGTGTAAGTTGTGCTGGCAGAGCAAAGATCCGGCACAGGTATTTGAGCAAGCCCACGTGGTGGAGAGCGAACTACCGATCCCATAAAACCCAGCACATGCTGTGACTCACCTGAGGACAATTATATTTATTTAAAAGAGGGGAAGTCGGTAGAGACGTCTTGCTGTGTGCTGTCCAGGGTGCCTTTGAAAAAGGAATGTTAATTCTGAAACGCGTCAGGCAGGAGAAACCCGCTGCCATGTGCTTGCAACTTACCGTATGCAGTCTGCTGTGAATAAAACCTGTTGAAGAGAGCACTTCGCCTGTGGATACTCTTTTCTTCTCATATTTACGGCTGATCCGGTCGTGAAGTGCTCCGCCGTGATCATGACAGACCCTGGTTTGCTCATTTAAGCGAGCCGCTTGAGATCAGCAGGGCAATGGACTGATAAGATTTGTTGGTGTAAGTTGTGCTGGCAGAGCAAAGATCCGGCACAGGTATTTGAGCAAGCCCACGTGGTGGAGAGCGAACTACCGATCCCATAAAACCCAGCACATGCTGTGACTCACCTGAGGACAATTATGTTTATTTTAAAAGAGGGGGAAGTCGGTAGAGACGTCTTGCTGTGTGCCATCCAGGGTGACTTTGAAAAAGCAATGTTAATTCTGAAACGCGTCAGGCAGGAGAAACCCGCTGCCATGTGCTTGCAACTTACCGTATGCAGTCTGCTGTGAATAAAACCTGTTGAAGAGAGCACTTCGCCTGTGGATACTCTTTTCTTCTCATATTTACGGCTGATCCGGTCGTGAAGTGCCCCGCCGTGATCATGACAGACCCTGGTTTGCTCATTTAAGCGAGCCGCTTGGGATCAGCAGGGCAATGGACTGATAAGATTTGTTGGTGTAAGTTGTGCTGGCAGAGCAAAGATCCGGCACAGGTATTTGAGCAAGCCCACGTGGTGGAGAGCGAAATACCAATCCCATAAAACCCAGCACATGCTGTGACTCACCTGAGGACAATTATGTTTATTTTAAAAGAGGGGGAAGTCGGTAGAGACGTCTTGCTGTGTGCCGTCTAGGGTGCCTTTGAAAAAGGAATGTTAATTCTGAAACGCGTGAGGCAGGAGAAACCCGCTGCCATGTGCTTGCAACTTACTGTATGCTGTCTGCTGTGAATAAAACCTGCTGAAGAGAGCACTTCGCCTGTGGATACTCTTTTCTTCTCATATTTACGGCTGATCTGGTCGTAAAGTGCTCCGCCGTGATCATGACGGACCCTGGTTTGCTCATTTAAGCGAGCCGCTTGGGATCAGCAGGGCAATGGACTGATAAGATTTGTTGGTGTAAGTTGTGCTGGCAGAGCAAAGATCCGGCACAGGTATTTGAGCAAGCCCACATGGTGGAGAGTGAACTACAGATCCCATAAAACCCAGCACATGCTGTGACTCACCTGAGGACAATTATGTTTATTTTAAAAGAGGGGGAAGTCGGTAGAGACGTCTTGCTGTGTGCCGTCCAGGGTGCCTTTGAAAAAGGAATGTTAATTCTGAAACGCGTCCGGCAGGAGAAACCCGCTGCCATATGCTTGCAACTTACCGTATGCAGTCTGCTGTGAATAAAACCTGTTGAAGAGAGCACTTCGCCTGTGGATACTCTTTTCTTCTCATATTTACGGCTGATCCGGTCGTAAAGTGCTCCGCCGTGATCATGACGGACACTGGTTTGCTCATTTAAGCGAGCCGCTTGGGATCAGCAGGGCAATGGACTGATAAGATTTGTTGGTGTAAGTTGTGCTGGCAGAGCAAAGATCCGGCACAGGTATTTGAGCAAGCCCACGTGGTGGAGAGCGAACTACCGATCCCATAAAACCCAGCACATGCTGTGACTCACCTGAGGACAATTATGTTTATTTTAATAGAAGGGGAAGTCGGTAGAGACGTCTTGCTGTGTGCCGTCCAGGGTGCCTTTGAAAAAGGAATGTTAATTCTGAAACGCGTCAGGAAGGAGAAACCCGCTGCCATATGCTTGCAACTTACCGTATGCAGTCTGCTGTGAATAAAACCTGTTGAAGAGAGCACTTCGCCTGTGGATACTCTTTTCTTCTCATATTTACGGCTGATCCGGTCGTGAAGTGCTCCGCCGTGATCATGACGGACCCTGGTTTGCTCATTTAAGCGAGCCGCTTGGGATCAGCAGGGCAATGGACTGATAAGATTTGTTGGTGTAAGTTGTGCTGGCAGAGCAAAGATCCGGCACAGGTATTTGAGCAAGCCCACGTGGTGGAGAGCGAACTACCGATCCCATAAAACCCAGCACATGCTGTGACTCACCTGAGGACAATTATATTTATTTAAAAGAGGGGGAAGTCGGTAGAGACGTCTTGCTGTGTGCTGTCCAGGGTGCCTTTGAAAAAGGAATGTTAATTCTGAAACGCGTCAGGCAGGATAAACCCGCTGACATGTGCTTGCAACTTACCGTATGCAGTCTGCTGTGAATAAAACCTGTTGAAGAGAGCACTTCGCCTGTGGATACTCTTTTCTTCTCATATTTATGGCTGATCCGGTCGTGAAGTGCTCCGCCGTGATCATGACAGACCCTGGTTTGCTCATTTAAGCGAGCCGCTTGGGATCAGCAGGGCAATGGACTGATAAGATTTGTTGGTGTAAGTTGTGCTGGCAGAGCAAAGATCCGGCACAGGTATTTGAGCAAGCCCACGTGGTGGAGAGCGAACTACCGATCCCATAAAACCCAGCACATGCTGTGACTCACCTGAGGACAATTATATTTATTTAAAAGAGGGGAAGTCGGTAGAGACGTCTTGCTGTGTGCTGTCCAGGGTGCCTTTGAAAAAGGAATGTTAATTCTGAAACGCGTCAGGCAGGAGAAACCCGCTGCCATGTGCTTGCAACTTACCGTATGCAGTCTGCTGTGAATAAAACCTGTTGAAGAGAGCACTTCGCCTGTGGATACTCTTTTCTTCTCATATTTACGGCTGATCCGGTCGTGAAGTGCTCCGCCGTGATCATGACAGACCCTGGTTTGCTCATTTAAGCGAGCCGCTTGAGATCAGCAGGGCAATGGACTGATAAGATTTGTTGGTGTAAGTTGTGCTGGCAGAGCAAAGATCCGGCACAGGTATTTGAGCAAGCCCACGTGGTGGAGAGCGAACTACCAATCCCATAAAACCCAGCACATGCTGTGACTCACCTGAGGACAATTATCTTTATTTTAAAAGAGGGGGAAGTCGGTAGAGACGTCTTGCTGTGTGCCGTCCAGGGTGCCTTTGAAAAAGCAATGTTAATTCTGAAACGCGTCAGGCAGGAGAAACCCGCTGCCATGTGCTTGCAACTTACCGTATGCAGTCTGCTGTGAATAAAACCTGTTGAAGAGAGCACTTCGCCTGTGGATACTCTTTTCTTCTCATATTTACGGCTGATCCGGTCGTGAAGTGCCCCGCCGTGATCATGACAGACCCTGGTTTGCTCATTTAAGCGAGCCGCTTGGGATCAGCAGGGCAATGGACTGATAAGATTTGTTGGTGTAAGTTGTGCTGGAAGAGCAAAGATCCGGCACAGGTATTTGAGCAAGCCCACGTGGTGGAGAGCGAAATACCAATCCCATAAAACCCAGCACATGCTGTGACTCACCTGAGGACAATTATGTTTATTTTAAAAGAGGGGGAAGTCGGTAGAGACGTCTTGCTGTGTGCCGTCCAGGGTGCCTTTGAAAAAGGAATGTTAATTCTGAAACGCGTGAGGCAGGAGAAACCCGCTGCCATGTGCTTGCAACTTACTGTATGCTGTCTGCTGTGAATAAAACCTGCTGAAGAGAGCACTTCGCCTGTGGATACTCTTTTCTTCTCATATTTACGGCTGATCTGGTCGTAAAGTGCTCCGCCGTGATCATGACGGACCCTGGTTTGCTCATTTAAGCGAGCCGCTTGGGATCAGCAGGGCAATGGACTGATAAGATTTGTTGGTGTAAGTTGTGCTGGCAGAGCAAAGATCCGGCACAGGTATTTGAGCAAGCCCACATGGTGGAGAGTGAACTACCGATCCCATAAAACCCAGCACATGCTGTGACTCACCTGAGGACAATTATGTTTATTTTAAAAGAGGGGGAAGTCGGTAGAGACGTCTTGCTGTGTGCCGTCCAGGGTGCCTTTGAAAAAGGAATGTTAATTCTGAAACGCGTCAGGCAGGAGAAACCCGCTGCCATATGCTTGCAACTTACCGTATGCAGTCTGTGGTGAATAAAACCTGTTGAAGAGAGCACTTCGCCTGTGGATACTCTTTTCTTCTCATATTTACGGCTGATCCGGTCGTGAAGTGCTCCGCCGTGATCATGACGGACCCTGGTTTGCTCATTTAAGCGAGCCGCTTGGGATCAGCAGGGCAATGGACTGATAAGATTTGTTGGTGTAAGTTGTGCTGGCAGAGTAAAGATCCGGCACAGGTATTTGAGCAAGCCCACGTGGTGGAGAGCGAACTACCGATCCCATAAAACCCAGCACATGCTGTGACTCACCTGAGGACAATTATATTTATTTAAAAGAGATGGAAGTCGGTAGAGACGTCTTGCTGTGTGCTGTCCAGGGTGCCTTTGAAAAAGGAATGTTAATTCTGAAACGCGTCAGGCAGGAGAAACCCGCTGCCATGTCCTTGCAACTTACCGTATGCAGTCTGCTGTGAATAAATCCTGTTGAAGAGAGCACTTCGCCTGTGGAAACTCTTTTCTTCTCATATTTACGGCTGATCCGGTCGTGAAGTGCTCCGCCGTGATCATGACAGACCCTGGTTTGCTCATTTAAGCGAGCCGCTTGGGATCAGCAGGGCAATGGACTGATAAGATTTGTTGGTGTAAGTTGTGCTGGCAGAGCAAAGATCCGGCACAGGTATTTGAGCAAGCCCACGTGGTGGAGAGCGAACTACCGATCCCATAAAACCCAGCACATGCTGTGACTCACCTGAGGACAATTATGTTTATTTTAAAAGAGGGGGAAGTCGGTAGAGACGTCTTGCTGTGTGCCTTCCAGGGTGCCTTCCTCCCCGCTGCCTGCTTGAACAGCTACATGTGCCACAGCCCGTGTAGTGAGGGTGTGGACGAGCGTGTCCTGGGGATTGCTCCATCGGGCTGAATGCCCTGACCCGATCTACCGAGAAGCGGGGAGTGCCCCGCAGCACCTCCCTCACGAGACCTTGACTCGGGTCCCGGCTCGCCTGCTTGCGACGTGTCCTGAGAACTAGGACTGCCCAGACCTAACAAACGGTGAGCACCGTAATACTTTAATCTACTGGGGTGGACTTTATATGTGCAGACTCCATTTGGAAGACGCTTGCTTTGCATGCACGATTAGATAGAAGGCCACCTTGACTTTATTGGTACTAGCGCAGCCATCTTGCATTGCACTTTATTGGTGCTAGCTCAGCCATTTTGCATTGTAGGCACTATAGGATAAAAGCTGTCCTCACATGCCCCTACTCATAGAAAGTGAAAGAGGACTGATCTAAGCTTTCACAACAATTGAAAGAGGACTGAGCCAGAAGCTCCCCATAATAACAGAAAGAGGACTTCTGCAGCGGCCATCTTGGCATGGGCATTTGATTAACAGCCCTCTCAACCCATTCTACTGAAAGCGACCTGGTAACCCCCACCTTGGCTTGGGCATTGGATCAACAGCCCTCTCTACTTACTCAGTTTATTCTACTGAAAGCGACCGGAAACCCCCACCTCTCATTGGATGGACTGATTTTATCTGATCCGATGTTAGTTTGCAGTTGCACTCTCGCTGCTCATTTAAGATGCGGCATCATGGCGCTGTAGTACATTTTTTTTTTTTTTAAGTTAACCTAGACTCTAAGGCAGACCTGCTGAGACTGCTACCGCTATATTTCACTACTCAAACCGATAGTTAGCAATCGCACTTTCGCTGCTCATTTAAGATGGCATCTGGGCGCTGTAGCACAGTCTCCAAGTTAACCTAGATATTAGAGCAGACCTGCTGAGACTACTACCGTTTTATTTCACTACGCAAACCGATCGCTGGGGCGGCAGACTCATCACTCTCCCCAGCATGGCAGGGCCCTGCCTGACCTCCACGGGCGACAACTACTACACCGTTATCTATCCACCTAATCTCTCCAAATCCGCCTCTAAATCCCTCAAACACTCCATCCTGAAAAGTCACACTGAGACCCTGATATCTGATCTTCGTCTCTGCGTGGACAAGGGCACTGTCATTAACGACCTCATCTTCCATTCCAGGAAAACGTCTCTTTGGCGCAATGCCTTCTCGAGCCTCCTCAAAGTACAGGAAGCCAGGAACATCCCTCACGGAAAAAAACTCACGATCACACCATCTGCAAACCTGCGTGCTGACCTCACCATCACCTTGTACAATAGCGGCATTATCCTGATTTAAGGGACACCCAAAGACCTCATCAAATTTGCAGACCTTTTCACCCTCCTTAAAAAATATGTTCACAACCCTACCCAGTCCACGCTCCCCCCGCTCCACCTCTCACCCAATCCGCCAAGTGCACCTAGCCTCTCATTAACCACACATGCTAGTGACCACTTCATCGGGCGACCCAGCCCTACTACCTTATCACCAACGCATGCCAACCACTGCGCGCCTATACCACTGAACTCAGGCCTACACGCTCTCCCCTCTCCATCGGCTTCCGTAACTCCCCCTACGGCCCTCATCTCGAACCAACCTAGCCCCGCTATCACGCTACCAGCACCTGCCATCAGAAGCGTCCCCAAACCCTTAACCTCCAGCCCGCATAATCTTCCCGCACACCGGGCTATTGAAACCTCCACTAGGGCCCACGACACTTGTATCAAAACGTCTACTAGGGCCCACGACTCTGGTCGATTTAGCCCCACCACTAGGCTACCAACGCAGTCCGACAGAATTGCTCCCACCCCGTCGGACCCCTGCCCGCAAGATCTTACCTCTCACTGGGGTACTGATCGACCTAGCCCCACCACTAGGCTACCGGCACACTCCACCAGGATCGCTCGCATGAAACCGGCCCCCGGCCGGCCAGAACCCACCACTAGGCTACCAGCACATTCTATCAGAATCGCTCGCATGCAACTGGCCCCCTGCCCGTCTGAACCTACATCTCTTAGAGATATCGATAATCTCCACCGCAGAGCCACTGAATTAACCCTGAGCATCCACAAGTCCATTCTGGATCTAAAGCACCTCCTACACCTCACCGAACTCTCCTTCTCGAATCTCTGGCTCTCACAGAACGTGACCCCCATCCCCTACACTAAGCCCCTCCTTCACCCACTACCACTATCCCTGAGACACTTGCGCCCCCGCAAGCAACCCTGCCACCTCTCGGAGGAAGAAATTCTTGCCCTCCTCCATACCTACAAACCCACACCCGGGACGCCTAACCCATTAGACCTCACGGAGGAAGAAGTGGTTGACCTCCTCATTAGCTACGATTCTGCCTTGACAACCACATGCACCTCAGACCTGAGGGAAGAACACCCTATCCGCACGATTGAAACCAACCCCAACAGATCTGCTACCCTCCGCAGCAGAGGGGTGGTCAATAGCAACCTAACTAGAGTACCCTTCTCTGCATCTACCCCTGACACTCACTCCGACCCCTCCCTAGCCGGCCTCCTAATTAACTGCCGCTCAGCAGTAAAGCATGCATCTGATGTCGCTGATCTCATCTTGAGTCATAAATCGGACTTAGCGATCTTGACTGAATCTTGGCTCAAGGAATCCTCATCGCCCTACCTAGACCTCTTAGTCCCGCCCAATTACAACATCGTAAGGCTGGACAGGCATTCAAAGAAAAAAGGGAGAGGCATTGACTGCATATACCGCTCTAACCTCCTTGTTACGGAACTTCCTGTGGACCCTTCAGACTCCTGCGAATACCTCGCACTCTCCATTTCTAACAACAACTCCCAACTGTGCAGACTTCACATCTTTTACCACCCCCCAGGCAAGAATGACACCTTCACTGACCTCCTCATGGAAATCATCACAGCCAAGATTTCCTCTAACACTAATGACATTTTCCTTGGCGACTTCAACCTGCATTGGAATGATCCTAATGACCCTCAGGTCAGCGCCATCAGAGACTTCTTGGTCGACCAAGCCCTTACCCAAGCCTGCTCTCTCCCTACACATACGAAAGGCGCCACCCTAGACTGGATCATCGCTAAGGAATCAGCGGTCAAACTTATCTCTATTGACCCTTGTGACTGGTCTGACCACCACGCTATCACCTTCCTCCTGCCTAGCACCCACAAGACATGGACACCTCAACCTGTGATTCCCAAACGATGGGTTAGAGACACCAAGAACCTTGATCACGGGAAACTGGCTGTGCGCTGTGAGACTGACCTCCGCCCTCCCCCTCAGTGCACGTCGGTCAACAACCTAGCGGATCACTATTCCTCAACTATATCCGACATTCTCGATGACCTTGCTCCACGAAAGTTAAAAAGAACCCATATCAAAGACAGGAATCCTTGGTTCAATGGATCCCTCAACAAGGAGAGGAGATCCCTTCGACAGACTGAACGAATCTGGAAACAGCACCCGTCAACAACCCATCTAAAACTTCTCCGCCAGGCCAGAAATGCCTACAATAAGAAAATCCTCGTCTCTAAAAAAGAATTCTTCCGATCTGAACTGGCGAACACTAAGAATCGACCTCGCAAGCTATTTGAGTTGGTCAACCACCAATCTAACAAACTAGCAAAAACCTCCAAAGAAACACCTAAACCCTTAATATCAAGCGATGAATTTTCATCCTTCTTCTGCAACAAAATCTCTGCCCTAGGAAATGAACTTAAATCCGCAACTCACCACCAAAATCAAAATCTATCGGCTCTACCTTCTCTCTCCGCGCTGGCTTCCCAAACCTCACCCAAAAACCAAGCGCACTGGTCCAACTTTAAAATCTATGACGAACACTCGATCTCGAGAATTCTAGCCTCCTTAAACCCGAACAATCACTTCAATGATCCTCTCCCTTCTAACTGCCTAGCTGCCGCCTCTCAGGCCATCATCCCTTCCTGGACCTCAATAATCAATGCCTCCCTCCTACAGGGTTCAATACATGATTCTCTTAAGGCTGGCCAAGTCGTCCCCATCTTAAAAAAACCTACGCTGGACCCTGCTTCCGCCGACAACTATAGACCCATATCTAACATCCCACTCCTAGCCAAAGTTCTGGAAAAATGTGTGCAACAACAGCTGAGCCTACACATCACCAACTTCCACCTTCTAGATGACTTCCAATCCGGGTTCAGACCTGGACACAGCACGGAAACCACCCTCCTCCACATCGTGGATGACGCCCTCCAAGCCCTCGACCAAGGCAAAACCTGTCTCCTAATCCTCCTAGACCTATCTTCTGCCTTTGATACGGTTAACCACGAAATTCTCCTTGAACGCCTCAAACTCAGGATGGGTTTGGATGACACCGTCCTTGAATGGTTTAGATCCTTCCTCCAAAATCGCTCACAGAGAATCCTCATCAACGGTAATCTATCCGCTCCCTCTCCGATCACGGTTGGAGTCCCCCAAGGATCAACCCTCTCCCCTACCCTCTTCAATCTTTATCTGGAACCACTCACAGAGGTGTTACGCTCTGCCAATATCTCCTACCTTATGTACGCCGACGATACTCAGATATACATTAAAATCTCTTCCCCTGAGGACATTCTCTCCCTGAATGAGGCCCTGAAGCTGACTGTCCACTGGCTCACCGCCAACCAGCTTAAACTTAACGCTAACAAAACCGAATTTCTTCTAATCTCCCCACCCAAAACCAATCCAGACATCCAGGAATGGATCAAGGCTATCACAGCACTAAACTGCCCTCCTACCATTGTTGACTCTGCGAAATCCCTTGGAGTAACCCTTGATGGCAGCCTGAACATGCGAGGCCACATCAACTCGATGGCCAAAACTGCCAGATTCCATCTAAGTTACCTAAGAAACCTAAAACCCTTCCTCGATACCTCTGACCTAAAAATGGCAATCCAGGCACTAGTCATTTCCAGACTAGAATATGGATGCTCTACTCTCGCAGGGCTACCCAAGAACTCTCTGGCCCCACTGAAAGCCTGCCTCAATGCCGCCGCCAGACTCCTAACTGGCTCAAAGAAATTTGACCACATCTCTCCCCACCTCAAAGCTCTGAACTGGCTTCCCCTAGAGGCCAGAATCCAACTTAAACTGGCCTGCATCACTCACAAAGCTCTCTACTCCAAGTCCCCTGCATTTCTCGCCCAAAAACTCGTGATATCCGGAGGAGCCTGAAACTCCCGATCTGCCAAAGACCTTTTGCTTCAACCAGCACGCTTCCGGAAAAAAAAAACCTACAACCGGGCCTTCTCTGGGGCCGCTCCTAGAATTTGGAACTCTCTCCCACCCGACATCAGAAGACTTCCGTCCTTGGCACACTTTAAAAAGGAGACCAAAACTTTGCTAATGAGCAAATTCCTCACCTAACGATCACCTCAACGACATGATCCACCCTCCACTTCGGCATGATCCATGCTTTTTCGGATGATACCTATTCCTGCACTCCTGGGCATCCCACTCAAGAGTTGAGACTGCGTGCCTTCTTTTAAAATGTATCTACCTGTTTTTTGTTTTTATCCCATATGTAGCCGGGAACTTTGACTGTGTGCTCTTTTTTTCTTGTAGAATGTACCCACCTATTTTACCCAATTGGTCCCTCCCTTCCTAATTCTTTGTATACCACCTTTAATCCTGTAAAGCGCTCTGATACCCTCAGGGGTCTGGTTCGCGCTCTATAAAACTATAAAATAAATAAATAAATAAAATAATTCTGAAACGCGTCAGGCAGGAGAAACCCGCTGCCATGTGCTTGCAACTTACCGTATGCAGTCTGCTGTGAATAAAAGCTGTTGAAGAGAGCACTTCGCCTGTGGATACTCTTTTCTTCTCATATATAAATATATATATATATATTCCAAAACAGTGACCACGTCCCGATCACAAATTGAGGTGCACACTAGGAATACTCCATCATATTTATTTTGCAAGCGACACGACCATAACGCCGAACAGACGCGTTTCGGCTTAACGCCTTCCTCAATGTCGGTGTGGCTTTTCCAAACATGCAAATTTAAAACAAAATAATTGTAAACACAAAGAAAGGGAGCGGATCCTCCAAACAATAGAAATAAAGAAGGTCCCTGTTGTGTTACAGAGTTAGATTTCATTTTGGCCATCTTACAATGGTATACTTTGCAATGCTTCTAATATACATTATATAGATACAGGGTCCTGTTATAAACATTATATTGATGTACCTCCATTATGTTTTAAATCAAATTCATAAATGTATATATCATAGAGTTCAAACCATATCCTAAACAATATATAATCAAGCACTAATTATCATGCAATTTCAACGGATACCGCCCTGAATGGGCCAACGCTTCTGGATGGATTTAATTTTATCCTCTGTTACCGATTGCCTATGTTGAACTCACCATATAACAATGTCATGATTAAAAACATTAAACAGTTCAATCATGCCCCTGATGGGCAAAACCCTATATTTTCTTAACGCAGTGGTGCAACTTGTGCTTTTCAATAATTCATCTAACAATTCAACTTCATTGATGATCTTTCATCTAATCCATTGGTCACAGCGTGTATAATCCTATTATATCACATTCTTACGGAATATGCACCCACAATTCCTCTTCATTATTGAGACCCTAGGGATTTTTGTCTGTAACTCAATAATGTACCTTGATTCCAGTGTCCTAAGGCGTTTCGTTCTATCGCCTCCTCTTTCATCTCTCAACACCTGGTCTAAGCAGTAGAATTTTAGTACATTTTGATTGCTGTTGTGCTTTTCCTGGAAATGGCGGGCTACTGGATATGTTGGATCACGATTTAAAAATATATATATATATATATATTCACTGAAAAAACCACAGGTTTCAGGGACGTTATAGTTAGTTGGACATTTCACTCATACAAAACCAGAGAAATTTGGCCGTTATAGTTAGTTCAGCTAACTATAACTCGCGCCCACGCAATGCACTGCTGATGACATCACATATTACATCATTCATGACATGGTCAGTGACATCACTGATGACATCACTGATGACATCTCTAATGACATCACTGATTACATCACTGAAGACATCGTCCAGTGACTGTGTGTTTCTATAAAGTTTAAATATGTTTTATATATATATGCCAATGTATATTGAAGAATGAGTGGGTGTATAAGTGTCTGGATGGAGGATTTAGTAGGTGCGTGACTGACTGTATAAGTGAGTGATTAAATGTGTCTTACTGAATGCATGGGTTAGTGACTAAACTGTGTGAATGTCTGTATCAGTCTGTCTGTTGTTGTGTAAGCTGCTGTATGGGTTGGTGAGTAGCTACATGAGTGTCTATATGGGTTATTGATTGGTTGCCTGAGTATTTGTATGGGTGCCTGAGTGTCTGTGTGGGTGGGTGGGAGTTGTGTGACTTTGTGCATAGATGTGTGAGTGGGTGATTTACTGGGTGTATGGGTTCAAGAGTGTGTCTGTGAAGGGCTGTATGGGTGAGTGAGTGTGCATATGGCTGTGTTGGTGAGTGAATGGATGTCTCAGTGGTATATGTGTGAGTAATTACATATGTGAAAGGCAGTATATGTGAGAGTGAGTGATTGTGAGAGTGGCTGTATGAATGAGTGTGTGCTTGTGTCAGTGATTGTGTAAGAGAGTAAGTATGTGTTAGTATCTCTATGAATAGGTGAGGTGGTATGTGTATAACTGTATAGGTGAGTAAATGGGAGTGTGATTGATTCTTTAAATGACTGACTAGGTGTGTGAGTAACTCTATGGGTTAGTGGCGGTGTGTGAGTGTCTGTATAGGTGTATGAGTGCATATGATAGTTCTGTATTGATGAGTGACTGCATGTATGAGTGACTGTATGGGTGAATGAGTGGATGTGTGTGTAGACCTAGGAATCAGTGAGTGAGTATGTAGTAACTGGTGTTGGTGTGTCTATGGTTTCGAAAATGGTAGTCTGTATTTTTAGAGTGGGTGTATCAAAGGTTATATTAGGGTGTGAGGAGGTGCATCAGATTATCATGTGGATGATGTCATCAGTGATGTCATCAGTGATGTCATTTGAGATGTCATCAGTGATGTAATCCGTGATGTCACTGACCATGTCATGAATGATGTAATATGTGACGTCATCAGCAGTGCATTGCGGGGGCGCGAGTTATAGTTAGCTGAACTAACTATAACGGCCGAATTTCTCTAGTTTTGTACGAGTGAAATGTCCAACTAACTAGAACGTCCTTGAAACCTGTGTTTTTTACTGAATTTCTAAGGTTTTTTAAATGCTAATTTCTAACTATAACGTCCCTGAAACCTGTTTTTTTTAGTGAATTTCAAAGATTTTTTAAATACTAATTTCAAACTATAACGTCCCTGAAACCTGTGGTTTTTTCAGTGAATTTCAAAGGTTTTTTAAATGCTAATTTCTAACTATGTCTACAGAGGTAGGACATGTGCAGAAAGAGGAAGAAAGGCGCAGAAAGAAGCAAGAGAAATGCAGAAAGAGGCAACAGAAGTCCAGAAAGACGAAGAAAGGTGCAGAAAGAAGCAAGAGATGTGCACAAAGAACCAACAGAGGAGCAGAAAGAGGCCTTGTTGCAAAGTCATCCTGTGCCCCTAACTTTTTGCTGACGGGTACTAGTGGTAACTGACTCTGATTAACCAGGCCCGGAGCCAGTGCTATGCTGAAAGACACTTAGAATACAGTGAAAACACCTACATACACTAGGGTACACTATGCGTTGGGGTACCCATGTTATTGGCATGACCTCCACTGTAAAGCCCTAGTACATAATAGGGCAGGGAGATTAAAACTACCTCTAACTAAGAGGTGCAGAAGGAGGCAAGAGAAGTGCAGAAAGAGGCAACAGAGGTGCCGAAAGAGGCAAAAGAGGTACATAAAGAGGCAAGAGAGATGCAGAAACAGGCATGAAAGGTGCAGAAAGAGGGAACAGTGGTGCAGAATGAAGCAAGAGAGGTGCAGAAAGAGAAAAGAGGGGTGCAGAAAGAGGCAAGAGATCTGCAGAAAAAAGCAACAGAGGTGCTGAAAGAGGCACGTGAGGTGCAGAAAGAGGCAAGAGATCTGTAGAAAAAAGCAACAGAGGTGCAGAAGGAGGCACGAAGGGTGCAGAAAGAAGCAACAGAGGTACAAAAAGAGGCAAGAGTGGTGCAGGAAGAGGGCAGAGAGGTGTAGAAACAGGCAAGAAAGGTACAGAAACAGGGAAGACAAGTGCAGAAAGAGACAACAGGGTTGCAGAAAGAAGCAAGACAGATGCAGAAAGAAGCATACAAAGTGCAGAATGAAGGTGCAGAAAGAGGCAAGAGAAGTGCAGAAAGAGGCAACAGACGTGCAGAAAGAGGGAAGAGAACTGCAGAAAAAGGCAAGAAAAGTGCAGAAAGAGGCAAAAGAGGTACATAAAGAGACAACAGGGTGCAGAAAGAAGCAAGACAGGTGCAGAAAGAAGCATGGAAAGTGCAGAATGAAGCAACAGGGGTGCAGAAAGAGGCATGAGAAGTGTAGAAAGGAGCAAGTGAGGTGCAGAAAGAGCCAACAGAGGTGCAAAAAGAGGCAAGAGAGGTGAAGAAACAGCCAAGAGAAGTGCACAAGGAGGCAAGAGAATTGCTGAAAGAAGCAACAGAGGTGTAGAAAGAAGCAAGAAAAGTGCAGAAAGAGGCAAGTGAGATGCAAAAACAGACAGGAAAGGTACAGAAAGAGGGAAGACGAGTGCAGAAAGAGACAACAGGGGTGCAGAAAGAAGCAAATGAGGTGCAGAAAGAGGCAACAGACGTGCAGAAAGAGGGAAGAGAACTGCAGAAAAAGGCAAGAAAAGTGCAGAAAGAGGCAAAAGAGGTACATAAAGAGACAACAGGGGTGCAGAAAGAAGCAAGACAGGTGCAGAAAGAAGCATGGAAAGTGCAGAATGAAGTAACAGGAGTGCAGAAAGAGGCAAGAGAAGTGTAGAAAGGAGCAAGTGAGGTGCAGAAAGAGCCAACAGAGGTGCAAAAAAAGGCAAGAGAGGTGCAGAAACAGGCAAAAGAAGTGCACAAAGAGGCTGGAGAATTGCTGAAAGAAGCAACAGAGGTGTAGAAAGAAGCAAAAAAAGTGCAGAAAGAGGCACGTGAGATGCAAAAACAAGCAGGAAAGGTACAGAAAAAGGGAAGACGAGTGCAGAAAGAGACAACAGGGGTGCAGAAAGAAGCAAATGAGGTGCAGAAAGAGGCAACAGACGTGCAGAAAGAGGGAGGAGAGGTGGAGAAAAAGGCAAGAAAAGTGCAGAAACTGGCAAAAGAGGTACATAAAGAGACAACAGGGGTGCAGAAAGAAGCAAGATTGGTGCAGAAAGAAGCATGGAAAGTACAGAATGAAGCAACAGGGGTGCAGAAAGCAGCAAGAGAAGTGCAGAAAGGAGCAAGTGAGGTGCAGAAAGAGCCAACAGAGGTGCAAAAAGAGGCGAGAGAGGTGCAGAAACAGGCAAGAGAAGTGCACAAAGAGGCAAGAGAATTGATTGCTGAAAGAAGGAACAGAGGTGTAGAAAGAAGCAAGAAAAGTGCAGAAAGGCAAGTGAGATGCAAAAACAGGCAGGAAAGGTACAGAAAGAGGGAAGACGAGTACAGAAAGAGACAACAGTGTTGTAGAAAGAAGCAAATGAGGTGCAGAAAGAGGCAACAGATGTGCTGGAAGAGGGAAGAGAGGTGCAGAAAAAGGCAAGAAATGTGCAGAAAGTGGCAAAAGAGGTACATAAAGAGACAACAGGGGTGCAGAAAGAAGCAAGACAGGTGCAGAAATAAGCATGGAAAGTGCAGAATGAAGCAACAGGGGTGCAGAAAGAGGCATGAGAAGTGTAGAAAGGAGCAAGTGAGGTGCAGAAAGAGCCAACAGAGGTGCAAAAAGAGGCAAGAGAGGTGCAGAAACAGGCAAGAGAAGTGCACAAAGAGGCAAGAGAATTGCTGAAAGAAGCAACAGAGGTGTAGAAAGAAGCAAGAAAAGTGCAGAAAGAGGCAAGTGAGATGCAAAAACAGGCAGGAAAGGTACAGAAAGAGGGAAGACGAGTGCAGAAAGAGACAACAGGGGTGCAGAAAGAAGCAAATGAGGTGCAGAAAGAGGCAACAAACGTGCAGCAAGAGGGAAGAGAACTGCAGAAAAAGGCAAGAAAAGTGGAGAAAGAGGCAAAAGAGGTACATAAAGAGACAACAGGGGTGCAGAAAGAAGCAAGACAGGTGCAGAAATAAGCAAGGAAAGTGCAGAATGAACCAACAGGGGTGCAGAAAGAGGCAAGAGAAGTGTAGAAAGGAGCAAGTGAGGTGCAGAAAGAGCCAACAGAGGTGCAAAAAGAGGCAAGAGAGGTGCAGAAACAGGCAAGAGAAGTGCACAAACAGGCAAGAGAATTGCTGAAAGAAGGAACAGAGGTGTAGAAAGAAGCAAGAAAAGTGCAGAAAGAGGCAAGTGAGATGCAAAAACAGGCAGGCAAGGTACAGAAAGAGGGAAGACGAGTGCAGAAAGAGACAACAAGGGTGCAGAAAGAAGCAAATGAGGTGCAGAAAGAGGCAACAGACGTGCAGAAAGAGGGAAGAGAGGTGCAGAAAGTACAAGAGATTTGCAGAATGAGGTCAAGAGAAGTGCAGAAAAAGAAAGAAACATGCATAAAGAAGCAACAGAAATGCAGAAAGAGGCAAGAAAGGCGCAGAGGGAAGCAAGAGTGCTTGCACACCATTAGTACCAATTTAACACCCACATTTAGCAATAAGTAACAGGTGACCATTCTAGGTTTGCAAAGGGTCTTCCACCATGCTGTAACATTTGTCGCTGCATTTTTGGTAACGTTTGACCCGTTTCAGCTAGAAACAAGGCTTTTTTTGTTCAAATCTGCAGATTAGGGTGCAGATGATGAATTATGTGGCTAATGCAGAAAATTTATAATTGTGCTAAAGTCGGTGCAGCCAAACAGTCACATAATTCCAGTGGCCCTGCTCATACCTCTGACTAGGTCCACAAGTGCTCCTCAGTGATTCCATCTTTTTTTGTCTCACTGAGTTCATAGTTGAGCTTCTATGGAAACGAGGAAGACTAAACCTGAGGTTACCACTCCACAACACAGACTACCATACCACATAATTACTCTCCATAACACATAATCCCACTCTACATAATTCCTATACACTAAATACCACATACTTTCTATCCACATAATTTCACTGCACAACATACCACATAATTCCACTACACAAAACGTACATGCACTCCACTCCAAAAAACATTAGTAAAAAACTTTTGCATTTACAACGCCAATAGCTCTAATTCTCGCAAATGCGAAACCTATTACATTGCAAACACTTTTTTAACTAGTAGTCGCGTTTGCAGAGTAGTGGAGAAAGGGTGCTGGGACTCCGACCAGCGCTCAGGAATTCCAGTGCGTAGGGCTTACAGGAGGTACCAGTAGGGCTTCTTGGCCCCCAAAGTCCCTCAGGAGTAAATTGGACTTCACATCCCATCCCGTAGTCTGCCAGGAGGCGCGTTTGCAGAATGGTGGAGAAAGGGGGGCATGGCCTCCGAAGACGTCTGAGCAATCCCACTGTGCAGGACTTACTGGAGGTAACAAGAGGGGTAGTTGGCCCCCAAGGACATCCTTGGGGGCCAACTGCCCCTCCTATTACCTCCAGTAAGGCCCACACAGCAGCATTGCTAAGTTCAAAGAGCAGGCCACACCCGCTTTGCCCACCACTCTCCAAACGCGCTGCCTGGCACGCTCTTGGATGGGGATTCAAGTCCCCTTCGCTGCTGGGGGTCCTTTAGGGGCCAACTAGCCTACCTCTTACCTTCAGTAAGCCCCACACAGTAGGATTGCTGAGAGGTAGACAAAGACCACGCCCCGTTTCTCCACCACTCTGCAAACGCACCCCCTGGCGCGTTGTTAGTTGGGGAATTAATTCCCCTTGAATACTGAGGGTCCCTGGGGGCCAACTAGCCCACCAGGTACCTCCAGTAAGCGCCACACAGCTGGATTGCAGAGAGGTGGTCCGAGGCCACACCCCCTTTTTACACCACTCTGCAAACGCCTCGTTTATTGAAATGAAGCGAAACCAGCACTCCGTGGTTTTTTTAATCTGGCTTTATTTTGTGAGTGAAATCATCCACGCGTTCCGGCAGTTGCTCACATATACACACACACACACATATATATATATATATATATATATATATATATATATATATGTACATATATTAAACACAAATCCCCTTTCATCAAAGGCAATAATCCAGCACTCCGAGGGTTTTTTCACTCAGTTCTTTATTCACACGGTGATGGCATCTATGTGTTTCAGCTGCTACACGCAGCCTTGTTCACGATATATATGTATATATATATACTCACTGAAAAACAAAGGGTACAGAGACGTTATAGTTATGCTCACATTTCTCTCATACAAAACCAGTGAAATTCAGCAGTTATAGTTACCTGAGCTAGCTATAACTTACCCCCCTCAATGCACTGATTATGACCTCACATATTACATCTTTTTTTTTTTGCCAGGAGCCATGGTTCCAGTGTGGCTCTTGCTGAAAAGGATCCTCAGCAGCCAAGGGGACTTCATCCCCCAACCAGCAGCGCTAAAGGAGGCACATTTGCAGAGTGGTGGAGAAAAGGGACCCCATCCCCCGGAGCTTGCCCCTTTTAAAAAAAAAAAACCTTTTTAAAAGGGAGAGGGGCAGCGTGGCCCCCCTCACAGAACGATTTTAGTTCCGGGGACCCCATCCCAAGGGCCCAACCTTTCTTTTCTTTATTTAAAATAAAGGAAGGGGGGCCTTGAGGCCCCCCTTCCCTGAGCCATTTTCAGCCCTGGTGAACCCATTTCCTCTTGGCCTGGCCCTTTCTTTTTTTTTTTTCTTTAAAGGGAGTGGGGCCCCCTCTTGGACCAATATCAGCCCCGGGGACCCCTTCCATCAGGGCCCAACCTTTCTTTTTTAAATTATTTTCTTTATTTAAAATAAAGGAAGGGGGGCATGTGGCCCCCCTCCCAGGCCATTTTCAGCCCCAGGGACCCCATTTCCCAGAGGCAGGCCTTTATATATTTTTTAAAAAAGGGAAGAGGGGCCCATACGGCCCCCCTCCCCAGGGTGATATCGGCGCCGGGGAACCCATCCCCCAGGACCTGGCTACTTCGTTGGGGACCGTGGGGGGAGCCTGAAGGCCCCCGTGGTCCCTGCCGGCTCTCCGGCTCCTGCGGAAGTCACAATTGCTTTGAGACCCAGGAGCTGCTAACATGCAGCTCCCTAGATCTCAAAACAATGTGTGTTTCCCTGCTTGCTTGCCAGCTAGCAGGGTAACAGACATGCTCTGCTTTTAGCAAGCAAGAGTATTTTCTTAACTTTTGCCCCATGGAGGGGGTGGTCCCCCAGGCTGAGGGGGTCACAACAGACCCCGTTCATTATTGTGTTTGTGCCCCAGGGAGGTGGCGGTCCCTGGGGCAGTGGGGTAGGCAGAGCGGCTCCCCACATTCCTATTAAGTGCCCCAGGGAGGTGGCAGTGCCCGGGGCAGTGGGAGAGGCCATATGGCCTCCCCTGCATTTCTTTCATAAAACAGTGTATCCTGGGGAGGTGGAG
Organism: Calotriton arnoldi; assembly: GCA_963921515.1. Taxonomy (NCBI): domain Eukaryota; kingdom Metazoa; phylum Chordata; class Amphibia; order Caudata; family Salamandridae; genus Calotriton; species Calotriton arnoldi. The sequence continues at coordinate 24,119 of CAWUFW010026682.1, forward strand.
GTCCCTGGGGCAGCGAGGGAGGCCGTAGGGACTCCTCCGCATTTGTTTTTAATAATGTATGTGCCCCTGGGAGGTGGCGGTCCCCAGGGCAGCAGGGGACCGTATTTTCATTGTTTACTGTCCTGGAGAGGTTGCGGTCCCCAAAGGGGTTTGCATAAGCCTCAGAAGTCGGTCCCATGAGCCCACCTCCTTCATGCCCCCGGGATTTGGCCCACACGGGGTCTTTAAAAAAAAGACACGCAGGAGTCTGCACATCTTTTTTTTGTTAATTTTTCAGCAGATTCCCGGATCCACCCACGAGTCCACTGCAAAATTAAAACAATATGATTTTTAACGCCACCAGGGTCCATGAGGGACCACCCCAACATATCTGGGGGGTTAGGATATTCCTGCCCTGCCCCCGTTTCTTTATTTTTTACTTTGCTTGTGGGACGTGGCTTCAAGCTGAGTAACAAGATGGCTGCCAACACTTCCTGGTTGAAGTGTTGGCAGCCAATCATATTTTAGGAGGAACCGCGAGTCCACCACAAGGACTCGTGTCCCCAAATAGCTATATTTTTTAAGTTAGATATCTCAAAAACTACTGAACGGATTTACACCAAATTACAAAAAGCACACTTTCTGGACCAACATCTGGCTTTCTGCCAAATTTGGTGTAATTCTGTTCAGCAGTTTGGACTGTAGTCACGCTCACAAAATGAAAAATACCCATAGACATAACATGGAGAATCCACATTTTGGGACCCCCTTTTTCTCGGCCCCTGCTTGATGGATCACCAGAAACTTTCAACATAGCAGCTGAACCAAAAAGGGGAAGTTTGTGAAAATTTTGTGGAGATTCTTCAAGCAGCAAAAAATTATTGGCAAAACAAAAAACACTTTCCTTTGGAATCTTTGGTCCTAACTATAACTAGCTACTGGTGACCGCCAGGAGGTAATATATATATATATATATATATATATCCAATTAAAAATCCCGTGTAGTACACTCTCAGGAAGAAACAGACAGAGCACAAGCTAGGTATCCAAGATTTAATCCACACAACGCGTTTCGGCAAAAGCCTTGATCACGTGATCAAGGCTTTTGCCGAAACGCGTTGTGTGGATTAAATCTTGGATACCTAGCTTGTGCTCTGTCTGTTTCTTCCTGAGAGTGTACTACACGGGATTTTTAATTGGATATTGTTACGACCGGCGCGCTTCGCCGGAGTGTACACCACCCTTCTTGGGTTCCAGCATCTCGGAAGGAGCAACTTGTTTTTTTTTTATATATATATATATATATATATATATATATATATATATATATATATATATATATATATATATATTCACTGAAAAAACCATAGGTTTCAGGCACGTTATAGTTAGAAATTAGCATTTAAAAAACCTTTGAAATTCACTGAAAAAACCATAGGTTTTAGGGACAGTTATAGTTAGTTGGACATTGCACTCGTACAAAACCCGTGAAATTCCCCTGTTATAGTTAGTTCAGCTAACTATAACTCGCGCCCCACAATGCACTGCTGATGACGTCACATATTACATCACTCATGACATGGTTAGTGACATCACTGATGACATCACTGATGACATCTCAAATGACATCACTGATGACATCACTGATGACATCACTGATGACATCATCCAGTGACTGTGTGTTTCTGTAAAGATTAAATATGTTTAATATATATAGGGAAAGGGGTATTGAAGAATGAGTGGGTGTATAAGTGTCAGAATGGATGATTTAGTACGTGAGTGACTGACTCTACAAGTGAGTGATTAAACGTATCTTACTGAATGCATGGGTTAGTGACTAAACTGTGTGAATGTCTGTATCCGTCTGCTTGTTGGTGTGTAAGTGGATGCATGGATTTGCGAATAGCTACATGAGTGTCTATATGGGTTATTGATTGGTTCTCTGAGTATCTGTATGGCTGCCTGAGTGTTTGTGTGGGTGGGGTGTGTGTGACTCTATACATAGATGTGTGAGTGGGTGATTCACTGGGTGCATGATTTCAAGAGTGCATCTGTGATGGACTGCTTGGGTGGGTGAGTGTGTGTATGGGTGTGTTAGTGAGTGAATGTATATCTCAGTGGTACATGTGCGAGTAACTACATATGTAAAAGGCAGTATATATGTGTGTTAGAGTATTTAAATGGCTATAAGTGAGAGTGTGTTATTGTGAGAGTGGCTGTATGGATGCGTGTGTGCTTGTATCAGTTATTGTATAAGAGCGTAAGAATGTGCTAGTATTTGTATGAGTAAGTGAGCTGGTGTGTGTATAACTGTATAGGTGAGTAAATGGGTGTGTGATTAATTTTTTGCATGACTGACTAGGTGTGTGAGTACCTCTATGGATGAGTGGCGGTGTGTGAGTGTTTATATAGGTGTATGAGTACATATGATAGTCCTGTACTGAGTGACTGTAAGTATGAGTGACTGTACAGGTGAGTGAGTGGATGTGTGTGTAGACCTAAGAATCAGTGAGTGGGTATGTAGTTTTTGGTGTTGGAGTGTCTATGGTTTTGAGAATGGCAGTCTGTAATTTAGAGTGGGTGTATCAAAAGTTATATTAGGGTGTGAGAAGATGCATGAAATTATCACATGGATGATGTCATCAGTGATGTCATTTGAGATGTCATCAGTGATGTCATCAGTGATGTCACTGACCATGTCATGAGTGATGTAATATGTGACGTCATCAGCAGTGCATTGCGGGGCGCGAGTTATAGTTAGCTGAACTAACTATAACAGGGGAATTTCACGGGTTTTGTACGAGTGCAATGTCCAACTAACTATAACTGTCCCTAAAACCTATGGTTTTTTCAGTGAATTTCAAAGGTTTTTTAAATGCTAATTTCTAACTATAACGTGTCTGAAACCTATGTTTTTTTCAGTGAATTTCAAAGGTTTTTTAAATGCTAATTTCTAACTATAACGTGCCTGAAACCTATGGTTTTTTCAGTGAATTTCAAAGGTTTTTTAAATGCTAATTTCTAACTATAACGTGCCTGAAAACTATGATTTTTTAAGTGAATTTCAAAGGTTTTTTAAATGCTAGTTTCTAACTATGCCAACAGAGGTAGGACATGTGAAGAAAGAAGAAAAAACGCACAGAAAGAAGCAAAAGATGTGCAGAAAGAACCAACAGAGGAGCAGAAAGAGGCCTTGTTGCAAAATCATCCTGTGCCCACAACTTTTTCAGACGGGTACTGGTGGTAACTGACTCTGACTAACCAGAGCCAGTGCACGTTTGCACAGTGGTGAAGGGAGGGGGCCTGAGGTGACATGTGTGCAAACGCACCCGTGGCGCGTTTTAAGTTGCGGGATTAAGTCCCCTTGAATCCTGAGGGTCCCTGGGGTCCAACTAGCCCCCAGGTACCTACAGTTAGGACCACAGAGCTGAGTTGCAGAGAGGCGTTCCGAGGCCACGCACCTTTTTTCACCTCTCTGCAACGCACCTCTGTTGTGCTTACTGAAGGTACCTGGTGGGCTAGTTGGCCCCCAGGATTCAAAGGGAATTAACTCCCCAACTTAAAACGCACCACAGGGCGTGTTTGCGCACATGTCACCTGAGGCCCCGCCCCCTCCCTTCACCACTGTGCATACGCGCCCCGTGGCGCGTTTTAAGTTGGGGGATTAGGTCACCTTGAATCCTGAGAGTCCCTGGGGCCCAACCTGCCCACCAGGTACTTCCAGTAAGCACCACAGCCCTGCGTTGCAACGCCTGTAACAAATTGTGCAGTTGTGTTTAGGTAGTGAAGAGGGTCGTGCTGGGGGTAGTGTTTTAGGGTTTAGGGTAGTGCAGTGGTGTTTGTGTAGTGTAGGGGGTCATGCTGGGGGTAGGTTTAGGGTAGTGCAGTGGTGTTTGGGTAGTGTAGGGAGTCGTGCTGGGGAAGTGTTTTAGGGTTTAGGGTAGTACAGTGGTGTTTGGGTAGTGTAGGGGGTCGTGCTGGGGTTAGTGTTTTAGGGTTTTAGGGTTTAGGGTAGTGCAGTGGTGTTTGGGTAGTGTAGGGGATACTGCTGGGGGTAGTGTTTTAGGGTTTAGGGTAGTGCAATGGTGTTTGGGTAGTGTAGGGGTACTGCTGGGGGTAGTGTTTTAGGGTTTAGGGTAGTGCAGTGGTGTTTGGGTAGCGTAGGGGGTACTGCTGGGGGTAGTGTTTTATGGTTTAGGGTAGTGCAGTGGTGTTTGGGTAGTGTAGGGGTTCGTGCTGGGGGTAGTTTTTTAGGGTTTAGGGTAGTGCAGTGGTGTTTGTGTAGTGTAGGTGGTCGTATTTTAGGGTTTAGGGTAGTGCAGTGGTCTTTGGGTAGTGTAGGGAGTCGTGCGGGGGGTATTTTTTTAGAGTTTAGGGTAGTGCAGTGGTCTTTGGGTAGTGTAGGGGGTTGTGCGGGGGGTAGTGTTTTAGGGATTAGGGTAGTGCATTGGTATTTGGGTAGGGTAGGGGGTCATGCGGGGGGTAGTGTTTTAGGGTTTAGGGCAGTGCAGTGGTGTTTAGGTAGTGTAGGGGGTCGTGCTGGTGGAGTGTTTTAGGGTTTAGGGCAGTGCAGTGGTGTTCGGGTTGTGTAGGGGGTCGTGCTGGGGGGAGTGTTTTAGGGTTTAGGGCAGTGCAGTCGTGTTCGGGTAGTGTAGGGGGTCGTGCTGGGGGGAGTATTTTAGGGTTTAGGGTAGTGCAGTGGTGTTCGGGTAGTGTAGGGGGTCTTGCTGGGGGTGGTGTTTCAGGTTTTAGGGCAGTGCAGTGGTGTTCGGGCAGTGTAGGGGGTCGTGCAGGGGGTGGTGTTTCAGGGTTTAGGGCAGTGCAGTGGTGTTCGGGCAGTGTAGGGGGTCTTGCTGGGGGTGGTGTTTCAGGTTTTAGGGCAGTGCAGTGGTGTTCGGGCAGTGTAGGGGGTCGTGCAGGGGGTGGTGTTTCAGGGTTTAGGGCAGTGCAGTGGTGTTCGGGCAGTGTAGGGGGTCGTGCAGGGGTGGTGTTTCAGGGTTTAGGGCAGTGGTGTTCGGGCAGTGTAGGGGGTCATGCTGGGGGTGGTGTTTCAGGGTTTAGGGCAGTGCAGTGGTGTTCGGGCAGTGTAGGGGGCGGTGCAGGGGGTGGTGTTTCAGGGTTTAGGGCAGTGCAGTGGTGTTCGGGCAGTGTAGGGGGTGGTGCAGGGGGTGGTGTTTCAGGGTTTAGGGCAGTGCAGTGGTGTTCGGGCAGTGTAGGGGGTCGTGCAGGGGGTGGTGTTTCAGGGTTTAGGGCAGTGCAGTGGTGTTCGGGCAGTGTAGGGGGCGGTGCAGGGGGTGGTGTTTCAGGGTTTAGGGCAGTACAGTGGTGTTCGGGCATTGTAGGGGGTGGTGCTGGGGCTGGTGTTTCAGGGTTTAGGGCAGTGCAGTGGTGTTCGGGCAGTGTAGGGGGTCGTGCTGGGGCTGGTGTTTCAGGGTTTAGGGCAGTGCAGTGGTGTTCGGGCAGTGTAGGGGGTCGTGCTGGGGCTGGTGTTTCAGGGATACGGCAGTGCAGTGGTGTTCGGGCAGTGTAGGGGGTCATGCTGAGGCTGGTGTTTCAGGGTTTAGGGCAGTGCAGTGGTGTTCGGGCAGTGTAGGGGGTCTTGCTGGGGCTGGTGTTTCAGAGTCTAGGGCAATGCAGTGGTGTTCGGGCAGTGTAGGTGGTCTTGCTGGGGCTGGTGTTTCAGGGTTTAGGGCAGTGCAGTGGTGTTCGGGCAGTGTAGGGGGTCGTGCTGGGGGTGGTGTTTCAGGGTTTAGGGCAGTGCAGTGGTGTTCGGGCAGTGTAGGGGGTCGTGCTGGGGCTAGTGTTTCAGGGTTTAGGGCAGAGCAATGGTGCTCAGGCAGTGTAGGGGGTTGTGCTGGGGGTGATGTTTCAGGGTTTAGGGCAGTGCAGTGGTGTTCGTGCAGTATAGGGGGTCGTGCTGGGGGTGGTGTTTCAGGGTTTAGGGCAGTGCAGTGGAGTTCGGACAGTGTAGGGGGTTGTGCTGGGGGTGATGTTTCAGGGTTTAGGGCAGTGCAGTGGTGTTCGTGCAGTATAGGGGGTCGTGCTGGGGGTGGTGTTTCAGGGTTTAGGGCAGAGCAGTGGTGTTCGGGCAGTGTAGGGGGTCATGCAGGGGCTGGTGTTTCAGGGTTTAGAGCAGTGCAGTGGTGTTCGGGCAGTGTAGGGGGTCGTGCAGGGGGTGGTGTTTCAGGGTTTAGTGCAGTGGTGTTCGGGCAGTGTATGGGGTCATGCTCGGGTGGTGTTTCAGGGTTTAGGGCAGTGCAGTGGTGTTTGGGAAGTGTAGGGTGTCGTGCTGAGGGGTGGTGTTTCAGGGTTTAGGGCAGTGCAGTAGTGTTTGGGCAGTGTAGGGGGTCGTGCAGGGGGGTGTTTCAGGGTTTAGGGCAGTGCAGTGGTGTTCGGCCAGTGTAGGTAGTCTTGCTGGGGGTGGTGTTTCAGGGTTTAGGGCAGTGCAGTGGTGTTCGGGCAGTGTACGGGGTTGTGCTGGGGCTGGTGTTTCAGGGTTTAGGGCAGTGCAGTGGTGTGCGGGCAGTGTACGGGGTCGTGCTGGGGCTGGTGTTTCAGGGTTTAGGGCAGTGCAGTGGTGTTCGGGCAGTGTAGGGGGTCATGCTGAGGGTGGTGTTTCAGGGTTTAGGGCAGTGCAGTGGTGTTCGGGCAGTGTAGGGGGTCGTGCCGGGGCTAGTGTTTCAGGGTTTAGGGCAGTGCAGTGGTGTTCGGGCAGTGTAGGGGGTCGTGCTGGGGCTGGTGTTTCAGGGTTTTGGGCAGAGCAGTGGTGTTCGGGCAGTGTAGGGGGTCGTGCTGGGGGTGGTGTTTCAGGGTTTAGGGCAGTGCAGTGGTGTTCGGGCAGTGTAGGGGGTCTTGCTGGAGGTGGTGTTTCAGGGTTTAGGGCAGTGCAGTGGTGTTCGGGCAGTGTAGGGGGTCTTGCTGGGGGTGGTGTTTCAGGGTTTAGGGCAGTGGTGTTCGGGCAGTGTAGGGGGTCGTGCTGGGGGTGGTGTTTCAGGGTTTAGGGCAGTGCAGTAGTGTTCGGGCAGTGTAGGGGGTCATGCAGGGGGTGGTGTTTCAGGGTTTAGGGCAGTGCAGTGGTGTTCTGGCAGTGTAGGGGGTCATGCTGGGGGTGGGGTTTCAGGGTTTAGGGCATACAGTGGTGTTCGGGCAGTGTAGGGGGTCGTGCAGGGGGTGGTGTTTCAGGGTTTAGGGCAGTGCAGTGGTGTTTGGGCAGTGTAGGGGGTCGTGCTGGGGCTGGTGTTTCAGGGTTTAGGGCAGTGGTGTTCGGGCAGTGTAGGGGGTCTTGCTGGGGTGGTGTTTCAGGGTTTAGGGCAGTGGTGTTCGGGCAGTGTAGGGGGCCTTGCTGGGGGTGATGTTTCAGGGTTTAGGGCAGTGCAGTGGTGTTCGGGCAGTGTAGGGGGTCTTGCTGGGGGTAGTGTTTCAGGGTTTAGGGCAGTGCAGTGGTGTTCGTGCAGTATAGGGGGTCGTGCTGGGGATGGTGTTTCTGGGTTTAGGGCAGTGCAGTAGTGTTCGAGCAGTGTAGGGGGTTGTGCAGGGGGTGGTGTTTCAGGGTTTAGTGCAGTGGTGTTCGGGCAGTGTAGGGGGTCGCGCTGGAGGTGGTGTT
>CAWUFW010026683.1:0-31686 GCA_963921515.1 Calotriton arnoldi
CGTCACCGGAATTTTTATCTTGCTAACAAAAAGCAATAAAATATTTTAATGAAAATGGAAATTAATAACTTTAGGGCCTTATTGCAAGAAAGGCAATCATACCGATTGGGCAGAAAAAAAGGAGTTTACAGGATCAGGATTACAAGTACAGTAGATAAGCCAATTCACTCAGTATTTCCCCTTCACCAGGGAAAACTTGGAAAAATGAAAGAGTGGGAAACCTGCTGGAATCAGGGCGCAAACACAGATTCCTGATTCAAGTGAACTCAGGATTAGTCAACTAGGAACGAAAATGGCATGGGACATATCATTGCAAAGACTTGTTTCTCTATAAGCAACATCTAAAGTCCTACAAGAGTGAACTCTTCTGGGAGAAAGCTGCTTTCTTGCTTTATTCCATCCTTAAAACAACCCTACTTAATGAGAGGACTTGTTCTCTTTCTAAGAGTGCTCACTTGTCCCTTTTGAAATGCCTGGACACCGTCTTGATCACAAGAATTCTACGATGAACTTGCTACACAGTTTTCATCTAAGGTCCAGAAGATCTATGCAGGCACTGAGTACTCCATATCTCCCTCCACAGCAATCTGGGCTTGTAGCATTTCCTTCCCCAGCCGCCATTTGGTCGTCTTTTATTCAAGCCAGTTAGAAAGTGGTGGAAGATCAAATTCTGGCTCTCGAGATGATCATTGCCGTGTCTTCTTTCTCTAGGCCTGTTCTTTTGTGGTTGCCCCCACCCTGACTAATATCAGTTTGCCCTTATCCTCCTGGATTTTTCATGTGGAATCGAAGCTAGGAATTGTGAGGCCTCTGTTAAAAACGACAACCTATATAGTGCCAAAGCCGACAATTATAGACCTATCACCATCTTGTCAGCTTTGAGCAAGATAATGAAACAGGCAGTGTCCACTCAGCTATCAAGATCCTTAGAGGATATCAGTCTCTGGATTCATGAAAAATGTCCTATCACCCAGGGAGAGGCTGAGATGTCACTCTTTCACTGGATCTTCATAAGCTGAGAATATATGTGAACTAGGGTAATGAGAAATTGTCAAAATCACTACACCTGGACATCACGGGTAAATCTGCTGCACCCCTTCGATTAGATCTGTCCGCAGCGTCTAACACCATAGACCAAGACATTCTTCTGAAACGTCTTAATGAGCTTGGAAGTGGGGTCAGTTGTTGGCACAGTTCAACTATTTTCCTAGGTGCTGAAGAAAATAATTCTGTACTCTTTAATTTAGACACAATATAAATGTATGCATTCATTTGGTGAACCACAAATGAGAAGTCCCACTGACAGCGTTTCTCCTGTCAGTTGCCAAAAATGGATCTCTGTGAGTCCTGAACTGTTATAAATTTATACATTGTGGATATTTCTAGGAAACAAAATGTTTCTGTTAGAGACGCATATGACAGAACCTACTGCTCTACAGGAGACTGTGTTCCTGTTAGTAATGGACTTTAAAAGTTTATATGTTGATTTATCACAGCTTTCTATTCAACAGCTTAGTCCTTTCCCTATGTGTCCGCCTACATGTGCAGTCCTTTCTCCTTTGTCTACAGACACCTATGTCAGCCACCATGATGGCCTCGTTATTTTCTCTAACAATACCTCCATTTTGTGCTTCCTTGGGACAACACTACAGATGCTCATCAGTACCTTCACTAAGGGGCCGATTCCGATCTCGGCCGGTAGGGCTCCGAATCGGATTTGGCTTAACCGGATCCGATTCGGAGCCCTATTTCCCGACCGATCCGTACGCGCGTCCGGACGAGCGAGTACGATGCGAAATCGCCGACCGACTCGTTCGGGCGTCCCAACCGCTCTGACCGACTCGTTCCCGGGTCGGACCGCACCGACCGACTCGCTCGGACACGACTCGCACCGCGCAATGGAGACGTTCCCCGGCCGGGTAAGTACGATGCGCGCCGCGAGCAGTCCGACTGACACGCGCCGTCCGGCTCGAAAGAGCAGTCGGAGCCGTACTTCGGGGGTCCGTGTCGGACCCCCCTGTATGCATAGCCGCGCGAGTCGCACACAGGGGGGACCCATGGGTCCACCCTACCTGTGCGTGTACGGCGCGAGTCGCTTCGCCGCGTACACGCGGTAGGGGGCGCCTTGTTCGCCTCGCACCCATTGAGGCAATGGGAGCCCGCGTACGCGTTGTACGACCGGCTCCCATTGACTTCAATGGGAGTCCGACCGACTCGAGTACGATAGCATACGGACGCATCGTACTCGTTCGGTCGGGCTGCACGGGTCCGATTCGGTCGGAAATCTCTCCGGGTCCGGCTCGGTCGGAGAGATTTCCGGCCCAAATCGGAATCGGCCCCTAAGTCTTTTTCACAATCATCTTATCTGTATCCAATAATTTCAAGGTATAAACTTTTAAATTTAGCTTTTTGATTCTTGCTCAAGGTCCCTGTGGCATACTTGTGCAATGCAGACAGCACCTTATTAACCATGATAGTCTAATAAGGACATAAGCAAATAAAATAATAGCAAGTTTAATGAGGCAAAACTTAACATTTGCATAATTCAGTTTCAAAATCAAACACTCATCAAACAGAGAAACAATATAATTGGCATTAAAATAAAGTGATTAAAGATCTGTTTAACATAGTCCTGACACCTAGGTGCAACACTTCCAGCCAATGAGAGGACATGTCCGTTGGGTGCAAGTAAATGTTCAGGGCAAAGTCACTGTTCTTTGGGCTATCAGTTTGATAACTATTCCTTTCCTGGCAGCAGCATTACTGATGTCCTCCAGGATTTTCACATCTCCTGCATTTCTCAAATTGAGAGGTTCAATCCATAGTTTAGGAAAATAATGTCAAAGTATCTCTCATCCTGTGATATCCCTCCTGTGCTTGTGCAGCATCTAAGCCCTGGGTTTGCCAAATGACAGACATAACAAACCACCATATCATGAGCTAATCCAGTTCTTGGGATACCACTTATATGCTCAGTTTCCATAGATGAAGTTCAAATGATGGAATTTCATTTGTGGGTGAAGGGTAAACCAAAAGTAGAAACATTGTACATCATTCCTGCAGAAGTTTGCAAGGTGAAGAGACTGAGGTTTTTATGAGGTCAGTAGACATGCTTATAAGTGCTGTGCATTTATTCACTTCACACTGGAGGCCAGTAGTCATTATAGCCAGATGCTTAGCAGAGGAATCACTGTTTGATTTCGATGGACCCCTGAAAATCAGAGAAAGATGAGCACTAGCATCTAGTTCATCACAACCTGAGGCGTTATAACCAAAATTATTTGACTGAAAAGTTTTATCAACATTTAGCTCTTATATTATTCAAGAAGCTGAAGCTATGCATTGTTGCTCGAAGAAAATTGTTTGAATCAGGAGAGGGCAGCAGGCACAGTACGATTATGGTCCACCTGGCCCACCACCAGCACCATCCACTTACACACAACCGCATTATCTTACAGTCTGGCTCCAGCAAAGAGGAGCAGCCAATTCCAAAGTGGTATAAAGTAGCCAGGTGACTCCTTTCTTTTTATGCCACAATTGCACCTTGCGAAAGAGTGGGGCCCGTGCTTTCATTACATGCACAAGATGATCCAGAATAAGGCCCCAAGTAAGGTGGATGCTTCACACAGTTTCTGTAGACTCTGGAGGACCAGGAACTTTCTTACAATGTGATGCAGGTATTCATTATATCATTTGTTGATGGTGGCTAACCAACAGTAAGTCACTGGGCAACAGGCTGAGAAGCTTAAGTTGTGCTTTAGTCCATAGTTTCTTTAGCTGTGAGTGAAGGAACTGAAAAGTTCACATGAGAGTATTGTAGAAATGCAAAGGAAACAACTTGCTGCACAGGTGTACATCCCACAACCTTTGCAGGCACTTAGGAAGCGGGAGGAAGAGTTGTGGAACTCCTCATTAGAATTCTCAAAGGGCTATGGCAAGGATTGGAGTGGACCGCAATCCTGAAGCTCTAGAAGGGACGGCACCAGACCCCCTAAAGATGTCAGTTTGCATGGTCCTGGCACGTTTGCTTCTTATGACACCATGATGTTATTCAAGCTCTTTTGATGACCCCTGACAGTGAGCATAAAGAAATTGTGCAAACCCGAACTTAATGGGTACTCTGAGATAAAGAATAAAGTCCCTAAGGCGGACCTACACATGTCCCAAACCATCTGTAGAATGTACATGCACAAATTAGAACTTATTGTTAAGGACAACATTCAGGCAGTGTAGTAAAAGATGATCTGTACACGTTTAAATAAACCCAATGGCTTGGAATGTGCCGTCATAGTAGAGCCCATTTGTTTCTCAGTATTACATGGTTGGCAAATAACAAAAGGCTGAAAGACCTGGGGCAAAGCACGTTTTGTTTTCTCACAATGGCTTTGACCATTCAGCCATTGCAACCAAGTTATAAAACCGATAGAGATTAAATAAGTTGAGCGATAACATTTGAGAGTACTCAACCTCCTATCCTGCCTAGTACCTCCATAGCCTGTCCTGATGCAAGAGGCACAACCATTTTCTTCAGATCAGCCTTTCTGTCATGAAGCCTGTTCCTGTAACACAGCTACCTCTTGCAGGGTGGGCATGAGAGACTCACAGGGAACAGGCAGAAAAAATACCACTGAAAATGGGAACAGGTTTGGAGATTTTGCAGAATGATAGAATTTCAGTATAGGAAATAATCTCTTTGGGAACCTTTTTGGTAATGCTTTATACCACACTCTTACCACTTCTAAGCACAGAAAATGATAGATGGCACCATTACCCAATTCATTGCAACTCGGTTTAGTGACGTCAGAGAGATAGAAGGTCCTTTAATATTTAAACCTATCAACATAGTTAACCAAGGGAACTTTTTCTACTCCCCAAGCACAGTTTTGTGAGGTAGGCAGTGACAATGTTGCCCTCATAAAGTTAATCTTTTTCTGAAGTAGGAAACAATGAAACAACATTCTGTAGAGATCATAATGAAATAGATATGAAGTTGGCAATCAAAATGTATGATTTGGTGGCAAGCAAGTATACATTCACAGAGTAAGGGTCAGCCACAGTGAGAGGTAAACTCAAGACAATTGTTTGCTGACAATTTAACCAAGGATGAGGGCAACCACACTGCCGCAAGATCCTGGACAGATCAGTAAGAGGCAATGGGCTTGTCTTGCCATTATGTTTTTGAACCACACCCTCATCTTTTGATATCAAAACAGAGTGAAAGATTTCATGTTTGGAATGGGTTGCTTTTCTTTTTTATTTACTCTTTTGGCAAAATGTAGGTGATCTGAATCATTTTATTTTCATAATTTGTATCCACGTCTTATTTAGATGCATAGCATTGCTGATTATTCTTTAAGTTTTTATTATATGTTAATTGTGTGTGATCATGTAATGCTTGTTTTGCCTAGTCGGCAATACATCAAACAAATAAACTTGAACTGAACTGAGAGTGAAATATTTCAAGCAGTCCCACAGTTTCAATGCTGGGGCAGAAGAAAAATAGTCTGTAATGAAATTAAAGTTTGCTCTACTTCCTTGGATAATTGAAATATTCAGGGTATCTTTTCTAAAGAGGTCCAGTAGAGTTTAACCAAATCAGAACACCTTAAAACCAATTATCTCTAAGTACTCCGCTTCACCTAGAAGAGTGTACTTTTGAGCTACAGAAATTGAACATGGAATGCAAAAGATGGCTTGGGTTTGGTCAGAGGTCAAACGACCCTCACCAGCAGTGATGTCATGAACTAGACATCGTAAACGGAGAAAGCAGTATTGAAGTTTGTCCACAGACTATTTGTGCCCTTTCTCAGCTAGGTTTTTCTTCAGTTAACTAAAGTTTGATTGCGTATTGACGTTTCTTTTTTCTGGTGGTCTGTATTTTTGCACATCATATATCGGTTGTTGGATGTAACCTCCTATCAGAGGAACTGAGAAAAGGAAATTGATGGAGAAGCAATGCCTTGATTACTTATGTGTAATCTCATTTCTTCGATCCCGTCGTCGTCGTCCCAGTACTTACCAGTGCTTAATTTGAGCCAGTGGTTTCCGGTTCTCGGCACCGGCACTTAATTGCCAACAGTGGCGATTATGACAGTCTGCCTCTGGAATGAATGAATAAATGAACCGAATTTATAGAGCGCAACAGCTACTACAGATGGAGTGTCCCGACGCTGACAGTTCATAGATGGCAATCTTGATAAGGTTTTAGTTCTTAAAAAGCCAAGTCTTCAACTGTTTTTTAAAGCGAGAAAGATCTGTTGATGCTCTCAGAGCTGCTGGCAATTTGTTCCAGGCGTGGGCACCTAAGAAGCCGAATGACCTACCACCTCTACGCACCAGCCGTATTTTAGGGATGCAGGCCAGATCGGCGGAGGAGGATCTGAGTGCTCTTGCCGGTGTGTAGCGGTGTGCTCTTTTCCTGAGGTAGGCGGCTCCCATACCATGGAAGGCTTTAAAGAACATAACCAAAGCATTGAACTTTATTCGTTCCCTCACTGGTAGCCAATGTAAAGACTTAAGATTGGGGGTCATATGCGACCTGGGTTTTATTTTAAGAATCGCCTTTGCTGCTGCGTTTTGCACTACCTGGTGGCACTGTCTGTCTAATTTAGAGATGAGCACAGCAACAAAATGACTAATATCTACCACCCGAGCCAATCTTATAGCTTTAGGGGTGTGGAATAGTCTGAATTGTCACACTTGCAGGAGTGTGCTGGTTAGTAGCTGTGGTGGTGCTGTTATTGGCAGCACTGGCAGCAAAGGCACTTAATTATTTACAAAATAAGCACTGGTCCTTACATAGCACCCTCCCTGGATGGATTTATGGCTTCGTAGGGTGCTTGCGTTCAGTGTCAGGAGTTGGTGCTGGTGTTGTTCTGACTTATGTGATTGGAAAGTGGGCAGAGTCTTTTTCAGTAAATAATGAGTACAATGTCTTTGTTTTGTTCATTTTGAAAGGACGGAATTAGCAAAATGGAATTGGCATAATGAGATTGCTTCTATGAAAATAAATACATTTTCACAAATTAACAGGGAATTTCCAAATGAGGACCCATGAGTTAAGCCATCTGCTTTTTAAATTAAGGTGTTTGAATCATCACAAAGGTAACTAAAGTGGATACCATCTTCTTTCATATTTATGATGTGGACTCTCCTCCAAAAATTCTTACCGATAAAATGTTTTCTAGCACTGCTCTTACTAGTTCAGATATTGTCACGTCACTACATCTACACAGTCAAAATTTACAGCTTTCGAAAATATCACAGCACCCTTGGAATGGGTGGGTCTACATGACCTTGAAAAATTCTATAGGGCGTGTTGTAGAAACATTCTCTAGCAACCCAAGGATTCATTGTTTAAGGGTGTTTTCGTCCCTGGCCATTTCCCAGGCTCTTAGGGCATTATAGAGTGGCTTTGCACAAGTTAATTGCCGTACAACACAAGCAAGTGGGATTTGTACAGCTTTTATGTTTGTCAAGTGGCCTCTCAGGTAAAGTGGCACCTGATTTTACAGAGATTTCAACTCCTACAAAAGGCCTGCAGGACAGCATGAGGTGAGCACTAGCAAGGCCTCATCATTTTACTTGAATGCAGACCTAGACCCCATTCAAGGTACTCTCAGCTGCTCATCTTTTTGAGGCTCTAAAATGGGCGCCAATTTCAATGGGCAATTAGTCCAGTGCTTGATTTGTAAAACAAGTGCATGGCCCAAAGTTTTACTTAGGAGCCTGCCGCTGCTAAATGCTGGGGCTGCTTGTCTTGATCTCACTTCATGCCTTATTCTTCTCCCTCCCATCACTTATTGTCTCTTTATTTCACTCCTGCAAGGGCCTTTTCATCCCTCTTTTCTCCCTTTGTCACCGTTTTCCTATTTTCTCCCCTTCCCCCTTTCTCCCTTTTCTGCCTTGCTCTCTCTCTCAGGCTTAAAGTAACTACTTAATTTGCCTAAGTGCTTATATACTTGCATATAGGTATGAACAGCTACTTACATTGAAAGACAATAAAGTGTAGGAACATTAATTCATCTAAGCTGGCCAACATATGTTGCCAACGTCCTTATCATCTCAGGTAAACAAGGAAGTCTCAGGAGCAAGAACTTTCTTCAGAAGGAAATACTGAGACTAGAAGTATCAAATGTGCTTCTTGAGACCTCCACAGGTTCTGCAGCAGACCTTTGAAACTCTGCCTGTTCAACTGCAGACTCAGCCCGGTCTTAGCCATTCAGGAACATGTTAAAAAAGCTTTCCATTCTCCAGCTGACCTGACTTTGATTTTTGATATTCTTTGAATTTATCCTTGTGACTCATTTATTTTTTGCAGGTTTTATATAACTCGACCTGAAGGTATTGGAGTGCTTTACATGAGCACAAGTTACGATACACAAGGACACATTCATTTTTGGTAGGCAGGGGGAGATATAGGGCCTCATTTATGATGTGTTGCATCGCTGCGGGCAAACAGCGATGCAACATTTTTCATAGCGCCGTCCTTGCGACACCATGGATGTGTCATATTTACTGTGCGGCACTTCATGTCGCAAGGATTTACAGATACGTCATTATTCCTAACGTGTCTATAGGCGCAAAATTGGCGCATTGCTGGAGTGTGTATGAAAACAGACGCAACTCCAGCAATGTGTCTTTTCACATGGGGCAAGCCCCATGTGAAAAGGCCTGCGTCACTCCTTACGCCTGCTTCAAGCAGGCGCAAGGATTTGACGTAGTGACGCCCTTGAAGTGGCAGAGTGAAATATCATAGATTTCGCTGCATCACTTCTACATGGCTTTGCTGCTACGGAGAGCCTACCCTGGATACATTATACCTGTCACAGGTATAATGTAGAGCAGGGGTTTACAAACTGACGCATCTGCCTAGGTGCGTCACTTTGTAAATATGGCACACTGTGGTGCATTTTTACGCCACTGCAGCATCACAAAAAGTGACGCAACGGCGGCGTAAGGGCCTCATAAATAAGGCCCTAAGTGATTTGCCCAGAATCACAGGATGTTGAGCCGAGGCTTGAACCTGGTCTCCCAGCTCCAAAGTCGGCAGCTCTGGCCGTTAGGCCACATCCTCTCTCCCATTCATTCATTTAAGCTTGTACTGCGTATTCATTTCAGCCCTGTGTTCCCTGTTATATACACTAATAACTTACCAGTGCCCAAGTGCTAAAGAATACTGTTCAGTAAATAAATAATAAATACAAAAATAAGTAGATATACAAATAAATATCTAATTCTATTTGAGGATCTAGAGATTTAAATCAAATTTGCATATATTTTCAACAAGTGCACACCTTTCCAAACTATTTTATCTTAAGATTTCAACTAGCCATTTTAAATGTTTGTCTGGTGCATGATTATACGTTGTTGAGTCGAACATGTTTGTGCATGCCATATGCTGCATTGCTGAAAGAACACCTGTGGTATGAGGCCCAATCCAGTGACTTACAAAGAAAAATTCTCCCCAGATATATTGCATCAATACTTAATATATATTAAATGTAACGCGTTATTTTCAAATCCAAAAAATGCATTGTTGTACACAGTTTGCCCCTTTTAAAAATGTAGAGCAAAAAATTCCTGACCACTCAATAGATCCTGAGAAATATGATTGGTGATAAGCAATTATGTTGATAATTGCTAAGTGCTCAGCAGTAGCATCTGATGATGTACATGCCTCTTTCAAGTCTAGCATTTCCTTCTCTTCTTTCACTTATCTGTTCCCTTTTCTGGGTGTCATTTTCTCTTTAAGTTGTATTATGCCACAGAGCATAACATGTTTACATACTTTTCAGAAGGTCGACACAAGGACAGCGCCAGCACTGTCAAAGCAACAAAAATGCTTTGTACAAACTCATACCTGGACCCACATGTACTAGAAGAGGTGAATACATTTGCAGTACTTGCTTTGCATCAGGAATGTGTTGTTCATATTTTGTTTTTAAAAGGCACTTGAACCTTTCACATAATGAAATGGTACGTCGAGCAGCTTAGAGGTAGCAGGTGAGTTACAGAAGAGACGGCGGCTGCTTTTTCTCAACAATATCACACAATGGGGCATATTTACAAGCCACCATCGGAGTGTCACTTTTGACGCTCCGGTGGCACAGCGCCATTTTCCATATTTACAAGGTGGCGCTAGCCACTTTGCGCGGCTTAACGCCACCTTGTAAATATTCCCCTTTAACACTCCAGTAACACTGAAGATTACAGTTGAAATCAATGAACTTTAGATACCCCATAAAATGAACAGTGATCCAGGAAGATTGGTGATTGTAAAAAGACAAATGTGATTGTCTGTGGTATTCTCCCCATTTCTGATTTGTGGGTTGTAGAATCAATGTCTTTTGGATGTGTTTCTTTTCACTAAATGAGAACACTAGGACACATTTTGAATGATATTTTATTGTGTTATGTATTTTAACTGTGGAAATTGGATTAGAAAGATACTGTTCTTTTTATATGAATACATATGTATATTCTTTTTTAACGGGTCTCAAGAAGATATTTAATGAATAACGAAAATAATTATTTATACATAAACGAGTAAGTTGTGGTAACAGAGGCGTAGCTAGAGCTTGTGGCGCCCGGGGCTATCCCTCAGATTGCCGCCCTGGGGGGGGGGGGGGTGCTGGGGAAAAAGGACGGCGGGCACTTGAAAGAGGTCCGAGAGACACGTAGTATCACCGCTAATAGTTACCTCGATCATGCAAGTTACATGCACATACATGACACGGTCCAAGGCTACACAATTGAATACACCAGTGACTGGCAGTACAAAAGAGAACACACAGACAGCATGATCTATCTGGGGACTCAGAAAAACCGCATGTGACATCCATCAGAGAGCTGCGTGAACAATTACCTGGTAATCCCCTCAGCACAATGCAAACATGCACATACATGACACTGTTCAGGGATCCATCATCTACAGCTGACATTAAATGACCATACATCATGGTCTCCCCATTAAAGCAGTGGGGACCTGCACAAACGTGATGTGCTCTGGGGACCCAAAACCAACTTAACAGTGTCGAAGCCTGTGATTCTGGTGGAAATACAGAGATTCGGCGCAACGTTAAGGGTTAACTGTCACAAATGTAATTCAGAAATTAATTACAATAAAAGAAAGCAAACAATGCAATGGAATGTTGAAAGATGCTACCTGAGAATCAAGCCCTGGGGATTAATGTTTGATAGGTGGTGAAGCATGTTCTACCACAGTGATGTGGGCCAAGAATGGTCAATGTTTCGAAATAAAGAAATGTGCAGGGCAAATAAATAGATACAAGACAAAGACGACATGAAGCACGTTAAGTGTGATTGTCAGCTGCTAAAATACAAGTGAAATACATCTAGATTAAAGGAAGTAGATGTACATAGGTGAGTCTTGAGCAAACCAGGTAGGCTGCATTATGCTAAACTTACATGAGATGCTGTTGGTGTGTCTATTTAAATATATTGCCAAAATAATACCACACATTATGACTAAATTAAAGAAGACAATAACAATCAAACTGAAAATGAAGGGATGTAAAGCCAGGGAATCGAACCCTGGATGTACATGAGATAATCATGGAGATTATGGGATGGGCTGTATTGTGCTATACTACTGTGACTCCCTGTTAGATGTGCCCATTAAAATATATTACCACATTAAGTTAAAATAATTTGAGTAAGCTACATCTGAATTATACATTAGAGAAGAAAATTGTGCAATCTACATGACTTATATGGGGGTACTGCCAGAGAGATTCAACCCTTGATGTGCATGGACAAGTCACAGATGATACACAGTAAGAGCGTTCTACTGTACATTGTTGTTTTGAGTAGTTCCAACGTCAGTTGGTAAAGAGCAGCCTCAAAGTGCATAGCTGCCAAGCTTTCAGATTGCTATGTGATATTTTCATAATTTTATTGTAATTATGAGTCCGCCGCCCCCAGACATTTGCACCAGTTTTAGTCTTCTTAGAGTTTCTCATTGCTCAAATGGGTGTAATTACTGATATATATATGTTTCCCTCGTCTTCATTGCTTGAGTTTTTCTCGCAAAAAGTGTCACTCATAGGGGCCGATTCCGATCTCGGTCGGAGGCGCACCCAATACTATTCGGTCGGGAAAAAAGCCATGCGAAAGCCAGTTTCCCGACCGATCCGTACAGCACACCGAACGAGCAAGTACGATGCGCACAACAGCAAAAAATTCCGGCCGAGCCGTACTCACCCAAACCAGGTCCTGTTCTCCGACCGAGGCGAATCCGGAAACGCCGAATCGAGTCGCACGGAAGGGAAAATGCAGCCCCGTCCGGCCGGACAAGTACGATGCGCTTTCCGTACGCGGCCGAACCCGTCGCTACGCACGGCACGTCAAAGCATCCGGGAGAGGCGCACATAAGCTCCGAATCGCGCCACAACACGATCCACGGCTACGAGACGAACACAGCACAGACGAGGACGACGCGAAGCGACGAGGACGAAGCGAAGCGACGAGGACGAAGCCAAGCGACGAGGACGACGCGAAGCAACGAGAAGGACGAACGACACGAACCAACCATGAATCCCTTCGTCCCGATCATACCAATATTCTACATCTACTACCGGAACAGGCACGGACGCGTACGGCGCAGAAGGTAAGTCAGACACCAACCACAAAACACATACAACACGTACACGACACATCACACACATACACTGGGAATCTGAATATACTTGCAACAGCAGCACCATAGGGGCGGGATGCCCATCACCAATGCCACATATGCACACAGGGGCCTGAATGCGCGCCACCACCCCAACCCAGGGGGGGCTGGATGCCTACCACTACTACCACCCTTAGCCAGGGGGGCAGGATGCCTACCACTACTACCACCCTTAGCCAGGGGGGCAGGATGCCCACCACTACTACCACCCTCACCCAGGGGGGCAGGATGCCCACCACTACTACCACCCTCACCCAGGGGGGCAGGATGCCCACCACTACTACCACCCTTAGCCAGGGGGGCTGGATGCCTACCACTACTACCACCCTTAGCCAGGGGGCAGGATGCCTACCACTACTACCACCCTTAGCCAGGGGGCAGGATGCCCACCACTACTACCACCCTCACCCAGGGGGGCAGGATGCCCACCACTACTACCACCCTCACCCAGGGGGGCAGGATGCCCACCACTACTACCACCCTTAGCCAGGGGGCTGGATGCCTACCACTACTACCACCCTTAGCCAGGGGGGCAGGATGCCCACCACTACTACCACCCTCACCCAGGGGGGCAGGATGCCCACCACTACTACCACCCTCACCCAGGGGGCAGGATGCCCACCACTACTACCACCCTTAGCCAGGGGGCTGGATGCCTACCACTACTACCACCCTTAGCCAGGGGGCAGGATGCCTACCACTACTACCACCCTTAGCCAGGGGGCAGGATGCCCACCACTACTACCACCCTCACCCAGGGGGGCAGGATGCCCACCACTACTACCACCCTCACCCAGGGGGCAGGATGCCCACCACTACTACCACCCTTAGCCAGGGGGCTGGATGCCTACCACTACTACCACCCTTAGCCAGGGGGCAGGATGCCCACCACTACTACCACCCTCACCCAGGGGGGGCAGGATGCCTACCACTACCACCACCCTCACCCAGGGGGGCAGGATGCCCACCACTACTACCACCCTTAGCCAGGGGGCAGGATGCCCACCACTACTACCACCCTCACCCAGGGGGGCAGGATGCCTACCACTACTACCACCCTCACCCAGGGGGGCAGGATGCCCACCACTACTACCACCCTTAGCCAGGGGGCAGGATGCCCACCACTACTACCACCCTCACCCAGGGGGGCAGGATGCCCACCACTACTACCACCCTCACCCAGGGGGGCAGGATGCCCACCACTACTACCACCCTTAGCCAGGGGGCTGGATGCCTACCACTACTACCACCCTTAGCCAGGGGGGCAGGATGCCTACCACTACTACCACCCTTAGCCAGGGGGCAGGATGCCCACCACTACTACCACCCTCACCCAGGGGGGCAGGATGCCCACCACTACTACCACCCTTAGCCAGGGGGCTGGATGCCTACCACTACTACCACCCTTAGCCAGGGGGCAGGATGCCCACCACTACTACCACCCTCACCCAGGGGGGCAGGATGCCCACCACTACTACCACCCTCACCCAGGGGGGCAGGATGCCCACCACTACTACCACCCTTAGCCAGGGGGCAGGATGCCCACCACTACTACCACCCTCACCCAGGGGGGCAGGATGCCCACCACTACTACCACCCTTAGCCAGGGGGCTGGATGCCTACCACTACTACCACCCTTAGCCAGGGGGGCAGGATGCCCACCACTACTACCACCCTCACCCAGGGGGGGCAGGATGCCTACCACTACCACCACCCTCACCCAGGGGGGCAGGATGCCCACCACTACTACCACCCTTAGCCAGGGGGGCAGGATGCCCACCACTACTACCACCCTCACCCAGGGGGGCAGGATGCCTACCACTACTACCACCCTCACCCAGGGGGGCAGGATGCCCACCACTACTACCACCCTTAGCCAGGGAGCAGGATGCCCACCACTACTACCACCCTCACCCAGGGGGCAGGATGCCCACCACTACTACCACCCTTAGCCAGGGGGCTGGATGCCTACCACTACTACCACCCTTAGCCAGGGGGGCAGGATGCCTACCACTACTACCACCCTTAGCCAGGGGGCAGGATGCCCACCACTACTACCACCCTCACCCAGGGGGGCAGGATGCCCACCACTACTACCACCCTCACCCAGGGGGGCAGGATGCCCACCACTACTACCACCCTTAGCCAGGGGGGCAGGATGCCCACCACTACTACCACCCTCACCCAGGGGGGCAGAATGCCCACCACTACTACCACCCTTAGCCAGGGGGCAGGATGCCCACCACTACTACCACCCTCACCCAGGGGGGCAGGATGCCCACCACTACTACCACCCTTAGCCAGGGGGCTGGATGCCTACCACTACTACCACCCTTAGCCAGGGGGCAGGATGCCCACCACTACTACCACCCTCACCCAGGGGGGCAGGATGCCCACCACTACTACCACCCTTAGCCAGGGGGCAGGATGCCCACCACTACTACCACCCTCACCCAGGGGGGCAGGATGCCCACCACTACTACCACCCTTAGCCAGGGGGCAGGATGCCCACCACTACTACCACCCTCACCCAGGGGGGCAGGATGCCCACCACTACTACCACCCTTAGCCAGGGGGGCTGGATGCCTACCACTACTACCACCCTTAGCCAGGGGGGCAGGATGCCCACCACTACTACCACCCTCACCCAGGGGGGGCAGGATGCCTACCACTACCACCACCCTCACCCAGGGGGGGCAGGATGCCCACCACTACTACCACCCTTAGCCAGGGGGCAGGATGCCCACCACTACTACCACCCTCACCCAGGGGGGCAGGATGCCTACCACTACTACCACCCTCACCCAGGGGGGCAGGATGCCCACCACTACTACCACCCTTAGCCAGGGGGCAGGATGCCCACCACTACTACCACCCTCACCCAGGGGGGCAGGATGCCCACCACTACTACCACCCTTAGCCAGGGGGGCTGGATGCCTACCACTACTACCACCCTTAGCCAGGGGGGCAGGATGCCCACCACTACTACCACCCTCACCCAGGGGGGGCAGGATGCCTACCACTACCACCACCCTCACCCAGGGGGGGCAGGATGCCCACCACTACTACCACCCTTAGCCAGGGGGGCAGGATGCCCACCACTACTACCACCCTCACCCAGGGGGGGCAGGATGCCTACCACTACTACCACCCTCACCCAGGGGGGGCAGGATGCCCACCACTACTACCACCCTTAGCCAGGGGGGCAGGATGCCCACCACTACTACCACCCTCACCCAGGGGGGGCAGGATGCCCACCACTACTACCACCCTTAGCCAGGGGGGCTGGATGCCTACCACTACTACCACCCTTAGCCAGGGGGGCAGGATGCCCACCACTACTACCACCCTCACCCAGGGGGGGCAGGATGCCCACCACTACTACCACCCTCACCCAGGGGGGGCAGGATGCCCACCACTACTACCACCCTTAGCCAGGGGGGCTGGATGCCTACCACTACTACCACCCCCACTCATAGGATGGACAATGCATGACACAACAAGCACACCACAACCTAGGGAATGCAAGATTAAGACATCCCCCCACCACCATGACAAGCGTGTGAGCAGGCTGTGTCAAATGCCTACAACACCGAACATGACATTGAACATACAATGTGACCCCCTAGCACATGTGCCACACATATATGTGTGTGGCACCCACAATGCAAGCAGCCCATGACCATTGTGGCAATGGGGCCTAAACCCCCATCATCACAGTGACCAAAAGGCAAGTGTGGGGTCCATAGCTGAAGCACATTTTGACCATTGTGGCAATGGGGTCTAAACCCCCATCATCACAGTGACCAAAAGGCAAGTGTGGGGTCCATAGCTGAAGCACATTTTGACCATTGTGGCAATGGGGTCTAAACCCCATCATCACAGTGACCAAAAGGCAAGTGTGGGGTCCATAGCTGAAGCACATTTTGACCATTGTGGCAATGGGGTCTAAACCCCCATCATCACAGTGACCAAAAGGCAAGTGTGGGGTCCATAGCTGAAGCACATTTTGACCATTGTGGCAATGGGGTCCAAACCCCCATCATCACAGTGACCAAAAGGTAAGTGTGGGGTCCATAGCTGAAGCACATTTTGACCATTGTGGCAATGGGGTCTAAACCCCCATCATCACAGTGACCAAAAGGTAAGTGTGGGGTCCATAGCTGAAGCACATTTTGACCATTGTGGCAATGGGGTCTAAACCCCCATCATCACAGTGACCAAAAGGTAAGTGTGGGGTCCATAGCTGAAGCACATTTTGAACATTGTGGCAATGGGGTCTACACCCTCATCATCACAGTGACCAAAAGGTAATTGTTGACAAAGAAAGAGCTGCAACTGCCAAACTGCATGGATCATTCCTGGTCACAGAACCAAAAACTCATCTGTGGCAAAGTAGTGTATGTGTCCCATTGCAACATAAATTGGGGGAGCCAAATACTGCAGTGCAAATGAAACATTCCTTTGGCCATGTGCAGACAAACAACACCCATGGGGGCTGAGACCGTCAACAGTCATCAATGACACAATGACAGAAGTGACCATCAGAATGCAGAACCACATATTTGCACCAATGGGCACACAAATGCAGATACCCTGTGGAGACAGCAGATGTGAGGTGAACAGATACCATACCATGGCAGCAATGGGACACACAAACCATGATCACTGTGCTGACCGATGACCTAGGAGTCCCAGGGACAGCAGGGGAAACACACCAAACAACATACAGCCAATGGCACACCCAAGATATGCCAATGCAGTGGTGCAGATGCACAAACACAAACAGGCAGACCAACACTGTCATCATACACAGCAGGTGAGGGGTGGGGGTGCCAGTGTCCCCAGGCAACAACACAACACATGAGGAGAGCTGAATACCAATCATACAGATGTGCATACACTGCCACACTAAGGTAACTCATGGATCCAAATCCCCTATGTGGGCAAGCAGGCATTGACAGGTGAGAGGGAGCACAAAACACACATGTCACACAGGCACGTAGGAACAACAACTGACACAGCAAGTCACAGACACACCACAGCACCACCCCCAGGGCCCCCACAATGTGGTGACCCTGGGCTGAATAAAAATACCACTGTGATGACAAAGCTAAATGTCGTTCACACTGTGAACCACAGTCAGGTGTCCTGAGCAACTAACTACCATCACACCTACACAAGCACAAATCAATCAGCATGGCCAGTAAGCCAAGGCCAACATGGAGGCAGGGGACTAGCCGGGCAACAACTCTCATCTGCACACACTCAAGACCACACCCCTCGACCTCCAACAATGTGCAGCAGTGAAGTACACATGCACTGGTGACATTGCACATGCACCCATGACTATTCCAGGGTGGTGGGTGGGAACCAAGGTGTAGAAACACATCACACATGGACACTCAACAAGACTCCTGAATGTCTGACACACTGCACACTACGCTGTACATGGACATGACGGCAATACCACACCGACCAATGGGATCCCAGCCACAGTCACACACCAATGAAGAAGCCAAGGTCACCCACAAAGAACACACATAGACAACAACCAACATTGCAGCCCGGACCCTAAGGAGTGCCAGCAGTCACACACACAACGTGTCACAATCACTGAAAGATAACACAAACTGGAAATCACATGACAGGGGCAAACAACAAGTGCCAAAGGGAAACCTGACTGTGACCCATCTGCGTCAGCACACAAACTCTGCCCTGACAGAAAAAACACACCTATGGGTGACACCCTGATGACCAGTAATGTGCCATGCACCCACATCACAGAGAACACAGGGAGAAGACTTTGGGGGAACATAGCTCAAGTCAGCAAGCATCACAAACAGGTACAACACTAGGGATCACAGCATGCGCAGATGAATGAAAGTGAACACACAGACATGCACATACAACACACACCTTGGGCGCAGGCAATGTCACACGTGTACACACTGCCATGAGGGGACTCCACTCCTGTGTGAGGAAAGCTGTGCCATATGTTGCCTCAGTAGGGCCCCATCATGTCAGCTGAGCACTTGGTCACACAATCAACAATTAGCACCAAATGAGGGCTCCCATCACATCAGCCTGGTCATGGATGTGCCAACGGAATCATCAGCACAGATCCAACACACTTGTATAGCAATGTTGCACTGACTACACGGATGAGTCCCTCCCCATTGATGCCCAAACCTGCATGTCCACTGGAGATGGCAACACGGTCAGGGAAGTAGACAAATGCAACGATGGCAGGCACAACAGATGTGCAGGGGTGGAAGCCACAGATATGAAATTGCCAATGTAAGTAGGAAACCCATTGCCAAATACTGAACACATGACACCCTCAGATGCTGCTATTGATGACATGGATACACCACATGATAGGACACATTCCCCCTGGACCACATGGGTTCCTGCACAGTAACACTTCATAATCATGAGACCAGATATCACCATCACTGCAGCAAGGGCATGGTTAGCTGCACCAACAACATGTACATCTGAAGCATGAGCACTAGAGAAAAGAAAGTTGCTTTATTCAGCATATGTGTTGTTTGATAACGACGTCCAGAAGAAATTAGAGCAAAGGCCAATGGCCAGTCCATTGTCAAAGTTCAAACAGGGTGACACTGGCAGATGTCACCCTACGCATGCCTGCACAATACCAGGGACAATCCACTAGGAGGGGCAACCGGGGGCAGGCCAGGCACCGCAGGGACAGGATCAGGGCTCACCAGGGGGAGTCAGGGAAGGGGTGGTGGGTGCTGGAGAGCCACTGACAACTGCAGTGGAGGTGTCTGACATGGTGTGTGCCGGCACAACTGGGGGGCATGACTCAGATGTCGTGTGTGCCGGCACAACTGCAGTGGACCCTGCAGATGGGGTGGACAGGTCCGCCACTGCAGTGCCCAAGTCAGACAGGGCGGTAGTGGACTCCACTGCAGTGCCTACCTCCAGGGGAGGAGAATGGGGAACAGGCAAGGTGGGTTGGACAGAGGGGGAGGACACCCTCACCACATCAGTGGCACAGACAAGCGCAGCGGGGGTGTGGTGCTGGGAGAGCAAGTGGCAGGGGGAGAAGGCCGGAGCATCTTGGGGATGGTATATCTGTGGGTGGGGGAACCTGGGGCAGGGTGTGGTGGGGGCACCTGTGCAGTGGGGGCCTGAGGGATGGAGGACGGAGACCTTGTGCCTGAGCTGCAGGGCGGTGGCGGGGTCTTGCTCTTAGCACTCCGGGGGACTTGCGGGTGGGGGCCTCAGTCCGTCTGCGCCTGGGGGAGGGTGTCCGGGGGCGAGGGGCACTCTGCTCCGTGTGGGTGGGCTTCCTCTTCCCCCGGGATGCTGGAGCAGCTTCATCGGTGGGGAAGAGGCCGAGGTCACAGAGGAAGAGCTGCTGTGACTTTGGGGTTGCAGGTGAGGCAAGGGAGGGTGCTTTGGAGGGAGAGGGAACTGAGGACTGCGCAGTGCATGTGGATGCGTGTGTGTGTTCCAGGGCCCCATCCCCTGTGAGTCTGGCTTCAGTCCCCTGAATGTGCGTGCGTGTGCGTTTTGTCATTGGCGTGTGTGTCAGTGTGCTGGATGTGTGTGTGCTGGTGTGTGCCTGTGCCAGTGTGTGTGTGCCTGGGATGGGTAAGGTGCTGGGGAGTGTGGATGGAGCAGAGGCAGGAGGGGTGAGGGACCGTTTGAGGAGGGACACTGCTGCCGTCAGGGAGGAGTCCATGGACCTATTGCCCCTCTGTAGGTCAGACATGCCCGATGAGATGCCCTCCATGAACGACACCAGCTGAGTCAACAGCGCGGTGTGCGCATGGAGGACACTCAGCATGGCTGTCTGCCCTACATGGAGCTGGCGAAGGAGGTACACAGACTCCTCACTCAGGGCAGCAGGGGACACAGGGGCAGGGGTGCGGTGCCTGGCCCAAAGGAGACACGCTCCCGGACATGGGAGCCTCCACGGACCTGGGGAATGGGAGCCGATGGGAGGGCGGTGGTGGTGCTGGTGGTGGCGGGGACAGCAACTCTAGCTGGGGTGTGGTGGCTGCTGACACCCGCCTCCACAAGGGAGTCATCCTCCGAGTTGCTCTGGTCCTCAGCTGAGGTGGATGCTGCTGAGGACTCCTCGGTGTGGCTCCCCTCGCCCTCCGTGCCACTGGGTCCCTCCAACCACTCCTCGGCTGCTGACCCAGTCTGGCTCTCCGGCTCCTCCTGGTCCGTGGAGCTGTCCCCTTCCGTGGCCGTGGATGTATCTGCAAACAATGGGGAAACAGACAGACATCAGTCACCTGCACATAACGCACACACCACTGTGAGCACAGCACATCACAGAGCAAGCCCTGGCATCATTAGTTGTACATTGCTAAAAGTGCACTAATTGAACAGGAGAAGTCAATTGTCAGTCTGATGCCAAGCATGGCACTCACATCCCACATGGCCTTGCACCCATCTGTCTGGTGTCTGTTGGATTGCAACACCCCAGTGTTGACACATGCACCAAGTACACAGTAGTTGGACAGTGCAGAGGACACGGTGTGGACACATCACAGCTCTTGCCACTGAGTCAGTACAGGTTTACGGATGTAAGGGATGCCCAGAGTCAAATAGGAAATGCATGTGATGCATACCAGCGACAGACACCATGATGCACCCATGTCCTGATAGCCAGCGCCACTATGGTGTGCATGTAGCACATGTCACTCCCCTGCAGGATCACCAATCAGTAGACACATGCCATGGCGGAGGCATGACTGCAAAGTCATACATCACTGTCTCAGTGATGTATGACTTTGCAGCCAGACAACAACACTCTGCACTGTGTCACAATAGTAGGTCATGGGGAATGCAAGTCCTGGAGCTGCACAAGTGCACATGTACATCCCCCCCACAACACATCCTCTTAACCCTCATCTGTCCAGGTCATACCTATTGGACATATGGGAGACCTGTGACACTACCCTCTGAACCTGAGCCCTCACACTCTGCTGTGCATGGGGAACAGCTGCCTGAACTTCACATTTACATGCCCCAGTCTGCATGGGCAGCTGATCAGACACCTATGTGTCACACAAGTATCGTCTCCTATGGTCACATCTCCAGTGGCATGCTGAGCCCCTACCAAGAAACTCCACAGCAGTCCTGGCGACTAATCCACAGCACACTGACACAGAGGCAGACACCTGAGGGGTCAAATCACTGTGCACAATGTGTCCTCTGATACACGGGAGTGGGAGTACAGAGTGTATTGTATGGCCTGGAGTAGGCATGACTGTCCAGCCCCACATGAATGAGGGATGAGCCCTGGACTGTAGGCAGCTGGCTAAGTATGTGTGACACACGTCATATACATACTCCTGGGGCCCAAACATTGTTCCCACCCGCAGCATGGGTGTGTGCCAGGTACCCCAGCCACATGTGGTGGATCAGCTCAGCAATTGGACCACAGATCAAAGTAACACGCTGAATACATGTCAGAATACAGGCATTGTGTAAGCAATGGACCCACCCATGATGCCCACCACAGAGTCAGGGAAACAGATGCTGTCTCCCACCTTGAGTCAAGCAAACTGCAAGGACACAGTCCTAAGTGACAGAATTCCCTGCATGTAAGGGCCACACCTGGGTATCAGATGAGGAGTGGGCAGTGCACAATAGAGGGACATGGCTCCTGGACAACATGACTGCTGTACTGTGGCAGTTCAACCTGGCCCGAGGAGGGCACATAGCATGTTAGACAGAGTACACAGTGCAGTCTTTGACTCACCCCCTCCTTGCTGCTCTCTGGCCTTCAGCTGCCCATCCAGGTCTGGAAAGACCACCGCCAGGATCCTGAGCATGTGGGGGGTCAGGGTCCGTGTTCCGCCCCTCCTGCGAGGAGGCGACAGCTTCAGCTGGACCCGTGCAATCCTCCGGGTCCAGCCCCGAAGGTCCTGCCACCTCTTTTGGCAGTTGCGGATCCAGCGCTTGTAGACCCCCACGGACCGGACAGCCCGGACGATGTCCTTCCAGATCTCATGCTTCCGATGGGCAGAAGCCTGTCAGGATGACAAAGTGATAAGGCCATTACTACACATGCAACATATCCGTGCATGACACAGTTGCATATACATGTCGCAATCACAGGGGCACATGGTGTACCCAGGCAGTGCACGGCTGCCCATGGACAGTTTTCCAGAAGTCACTACATGGTATCATTGCATGGGGAGTAAAACCCTGTTCAGAAGCACTGTCACTGCACCATACCTGTCCAGTGCAAGTCACTACACACTATGGGGGGTGACAACTACTCAGTGAGCCTGCTAGCCAGTGGTGTGCTGACTCTCAGCCTTGCTAGTCAGACAAAATGCACATTCAGAAAGGCAGTGCACAGAACACTCACCTGCTCCCCTGGTGTCCCATACAGCTTGCTGTACTGTGGAAGTAGGCTGTCCAGCAGGGCCTGGTTCTCTTCAAGGCTGAAGGCTGGGGCTCTCTCCACAGTACGTGCCATTGCAGTGTCCAGAGGGGCAGAGACAGCAGCAGTGCAGTGGCAGATGTCGTCCTGGAGCATGTAGTGCAGGCAAGTGGGCTCTCAGGGGAACATGCAGCAATATATATGTGCTGGAGAGGCAGATACTGTCCCTTGTGTCCAAAGTGATAGGTCCAAGTCGTTTGCATCTTCTGAATCTGGCCAATCCATGGAATAGCAGCACCAAAACACGCCCACAGCATCCTTCAAAATTTCAACTTCATGACATACATGATTTTGCAACATTGTTGTGGGTGACCAACTGATTTTCCAGCAACCGACTCGTTCGAATATTCGAAAACGCGTCCGTTGCCAGGCAAGCCCATTGTCAATGGGTGCGCACCGATCGGTCCATTGAGGTACAACGCGCACAGGGGTACAACGCGTACCCGCACACATTGAAAGCAATGGGCCGGCCGGAGGCACCGATCGGTCCATTGCTGTTCAACGCGCACAGGGGTACAACGCGTACCCGCACACATTGAATGCAATGGGCCGGCCGGAGGCACCGATCGGTCCATTGCAGTACAACGCGCACAGGGGTACAACGCGTACCCGCACACATTGAATGCAATGGGCCGGCCGGAGGCACCGATCGGTCCATTGCTGTTCAACGCGCACAGGGGTACAACGCGTACCCGCACACATTGAATGCAATGGGCCGGCCGGAGGCACCGATCGGTCCATTGCAGTACAACGCGCACAGGGGTACAACGCGTACCCGCACACATTGAATGCAATGGGCCGGCCGGAGGCACCGATCGGTCCATTGCTGTTCAACGCGCACAGGGGTACAACGCGTACCCGCACACATTGAATGCAATGGGCCGGCCGGAGGCACCGATCGGTCCATTGCAGTACAACGCGCACAGGGGTACAACGCGCACCCGCACACATTGAATGCAATGGGCCGGCCGGAGGCACCGATCGGTCCATTGCTGTTCAACGCGCACAGGGGTACAACGCGTACCCGCACACATTGAATGCAATGGGCCGGCCGGAGGCACCGATCGGTCCATTGCAGTACAACGCGCACAGGGGTACAACGCGTACCCGCACACATTGAATGCAATGGGCCGGCCGGAGGCACCGATCGGTCCATTGCTGTTCAACGCGCACAGGGGTACAACGCTGCACCCGCACACATTGAATGCAATGGGCCGGCCGGAGGCACCGATCGGTCCATTGCAGTACAACGCGCACAGGGGTACAACGCGTACCCGCACACATTGAATGCAATGGGCCGGCCGGAGGCACCGATCGGTCCATTGCTGTTCAACGCGCACAGGGGTACAACGCGCACCCGCACACATTGAATGCAATGGGCCGGCCGGAGGCACCGATCGGTCCATTGCAGTACAACGCGCACAGGGGTACAACGCGTACCCGCACACATTGAATGCAATGGGCCGGCCGGAGGCACCGATCGGTCCATTGCTGTTCAACGCGCACAGGGGTACAACGCGTACCCGCACACATTGAATGCAATGGGCCGGCCGGAGGCACTGATCGGTCCATTGCAGTACAACGCGCACAGGGGTACAACGCGTACCCGCACACATTGAATGCAATGGGCCGGCCGGAGGCACTGATCGGTCCATTGCTGTTCAACGCATCACTGTACATGTGACTGGCATATGTCAGCATGCCTGTCTCAGATGGACATATGCCAGCCACAGATAGCTCCCAGGGAGTGAGGGGCACACCTACATCACGACAGCCTGTCCAAACCTTATCATAAGGCATGTAAGGCTGCATTTCCTATTGTGTGTATGTTGGTGTACATGTTGTCCTGTGGGTGTCACCTGTGGGCAGCCACCCCCAGGCTGTGCACGTGTTAATGGGGACAGGATCCTGGGTGTTACGTGTACGTGACCACTGTGATGTGCAACTGTTCATATCTGTGCATGTGCCATGGTCACATTTCACAGTGGTGTTTGTGTATGTCATGTCACATACCCCGTGAGTCCCATGTGGGACGGTATGTTTGAGCCAGGGTGTCCCAGTGGCACAATAGTGATGGCCCTCCACAGTCTTTGTGCATGTAGTGTTTACAATGTCTCTGATTTCATGTGCACAATGGGAGACAGTCTCCACATCCACGTTGTGTGTGCATGGACTCTGATGTTGTGCGTGTGTGTCACAGACGTCCATGGCTCTCCTGCCATGGCAAGTGTGGCCACTACCTGTGGGGGTCATGTTTGTTTTGTTGTGGTGTACACATGATACTCCAGGTGATGCCAGTGTCCATGTGGCATTACAGGGTCCCTGGGAATGTGCCTGTCGTTGAGCTGTGGTGCCTGGGGCACATCTGTCCTCACATGTCACTGGGGGGTGACTGTGACACAGCATCATGATATCCAATGGGCCAACCTGGGACAAATTGATGCCACCTGTAGGACCGTGTTGACAGATGTTGGCCATGTATGTACCATACATGTCGTTCCGGTACTGCACACTTCATGTAGTTGTGCCTCATGATGATGTATGTTGGGATCTTGAGTGTGTTCAATGCCGCATATGTGGGGTGACTGACGATCTTGCTTACTTCTCCTCTGCACTGCAGGGCTCCTGCTGTCCATCGGCCATTCCCAGACCTGGCAACGATGGTGGAACGGGACAGCATCCGACGGTACCGCTTCACCAGGCAGCTGATTGAGGATTTTGCAGTGCAGTTGTCCCCACATTTGCAGCCTGGCCGGCCGTATCCTACAGCGCTGACCCCCAAGGTGAAGGTGATGGCAGCCCTACACTTCTTTGCCACCGGTACCTTCCAACATACTGTGGCGTCTGCTGGTGGGATGTCACAGACCATGTTCAGCCGTGTGCTCCGCGATTTCTTGGCGGCAATGTTGCTCTTCCTGAACCGGTACATCTATTTCCCTAGACTGCGACGACTCACTGACGTGAAGAGTGACTTTTATGCCCTGGGGAGGATGCCGCATGTCATTGGCTCCATTGATGGGACACATGTGGCTTTGGTACCACCACAGGCCCAGGAGCAGGCCTACAGGAACCGCAAGCACTACCACTCGGTCAATGCACTGGTGGTGTGTCTTGCAGACATGACCATCACACACGTGTGTGCCCGTTTCCCTGGTTCAGCACACGATGCCTTTGTGATGAGGAGTAGTCGCATCCCCAGGTTGATGGCACAGATGCAGAACCAGCGTGCCTGGCTTGTCGGTGTGTACTGACTTTGTGCCATTGTGTGTGATCTGATCTGTAGTATTCCACCCACTTTTCCAAGTCAGCTGATGTGCACTTGTCTGTCCGTAGGTGACTCGGGATACCCCAACATGCCGTGGTTGCTGACACCCCTCAGGAACCCTGTGACACCTGCCCAGATGCGCTACAATGAGGCACATGGTCGGACCAGGAGAGTGATTGAGCGGACCTTTGGTCTCCTGAAGAGCCGCTTCCGCTGCCTGGACAAGACCGGAGGGTCCCTCCCATATGCCCCTGCGAAAGTGTGCAAGATTATCATCGTCTGCTGCATGCTCCACAACCTGGCAGTGCGGAAGGAGTTGCCTCTCATCCAGGATGACGATGACCAACATCCGCCACCTGTGGAGGATCCTGGCCTGGACCACGATGCCAGTGACGATGATGATGATGATGGTGATGGTGATGTCCGCACACAGCTCATCACCAACTTCTTTAGCTGAATGTGAGTATCCTGAGGTGTCATGTGAATGATGTGAGTTGGCATGATGTGTGGGTGGTGCTCTGGTGCTGTTGGAGTGTGTCCATGGGCTACTTGACAGGATGTGTGTTGCGATGTGTGGTGACAGGTGGGCTGTACTCCCCAACAGTGTTGACATGCTAACTTGGTTCTGGGTGGGTATCTTGTAACATGTATTGTGCATGAGTTTTGCTGTTCTGTCCTGTACTGCATTGCTTTTGACTGTGTGTCATTTCTGTCCTTCACAGGGTACTTTCAGATTCGTTTGGTCAACTGTGTCCACCGACGACGTGATTGCACATCCAGGCTGGTAGCTGTTGTGTCCCTACAGGTGATGTGCGCCACACCCATGGACTTCCTTCTGTCTACAGTTGTTGACTGTGTGCCCGCTACCAGGTGGGGTTACCTTGCATCTGTAGTGGTTACGGCATGTTGCTACTGTGTAATAAACCTGTGCTTCACTTAGTGATGTGCGTTGTCTGTGGTCACACATTTGACTGCCATTTGCTTACTGCACCTGTGGGCTACTTGACTACAACTGGGAATGGGTGTGGTGTCTGTGCATTGCACCGTCTTCCCTGGCAACATCAGTGTAGGCAATGAGTCAGATGGCCTAGGTGTGTATGTGTTGTGTAGCCCTGGTGGTGTGTCTCCCTCATATGTGTCACGTTGCCTGTACTCACATGCCTGTGTTGTCCTTGCTGTTGCAGTTCGCATACACAGTGTAATTTTGCTGTTCATCATCCCCATAACAGCACCCACGTTGGAATCACGACAGAGGCAAGTATGGTGTATTATTGTGTTTATTGTGATACATCTGTGATAATAGTGCATAGGATGGATTGTGCTGTACATGAATCTTGCAATCCCAAGTTCCTAGATGAATAGAAAGTCCAGGTAGACAGGATCCCCAGTATCGAGCCACAGTTGTCTGACACATTGTTCCAACTTGTACTCCCCATGCAATGTGTGGGAGTAGTGTTGCCATCAACAGGGTGAACAGTCTGTGCACAAAGGCGAAAATCCAGAACAGGTTCAGGCTTCCTGGGAGTTGCGCTTGGCCATCAGCCTCTCACTTTCCCCTCCTCGGACGACCCCTCTTCTTGGGGGGGCCCTCAAGTGCAGGCTGCTGCGGTGCAGGGGACTCTCCGCCAGAGTCCTCCTCCCTCCCTGTGGCAGTTGCAGTTTGTTCGGTGCCAGATGTTGTTGGCACACAGGGAGGTGTGGACTGGTTGCTGTTCATCTGGCGGAGGCATTGTAAAATGTCCCTGTGCACCGCCGTCATCTCATGTAGTACATCCCACTTGGACTCCACGCGGGTCATGTGGGAGTCCACACGTGACATGTGTGACTCCACGTGGGACATGTGGGAGTCCAAGCGGGCATGATGGGCAGCCTGCTGCTGTTTGATGTCTCTGAGGAGCCCCACTACCTGGCTGAGCTCTCCGGTGCTGGACTGGTACGCATCAGCTATGCGTATCAGTTGTGGGTCTTCATGCACACCAGCAACGTCTGCAAGCAGCGACCTCTGTCTCCCACCCCTCCCACCACCCCTGCTGACATGTGCAGTGTGTGCAGTTGCACGCACAGATAACCCTGGTCCACCTTGGGGGTTGGTGGTGGTGGTGGTGTCCATGGCCCCAGGTTGGTCCAGGGTCACTGCGCTGGTGTTGTTCCTTATTCTGTCCATGTCGGCAGGGATGGTATTCGTGGTGACAGTCGTTGGAGGGGTGGGTGCAGGGGTGCAGCTGGTGGACCTGCTGGTGCTGCAGCTGGTGGTCCTGCTGGTGCAGCATGTTGACTTGCACCGGATGTGCCAGGTTGTTCTTCATCGTCCGAGGAGGACAGAGGCTGTACGACGCCAGTGAGCTCGGCATCCTCTTGAGCCTGGGACTGGGACTCCTCAGCGTCTGCTGCTGTGTCCCTATCATCACCTGTTTTTGGGAGACACAAACAATGTATGTCATGTTTCTGCAGGCATCAGTGGTTGACACACCTGACAGTTGTGACTGTGCCTCGGGGTGCGGGCCTGTACATTGTATTGTCCTAAGTCGTCACAGTCAGGGGTTGATATTGGTGTGGCACATTGTCCTGCATTATTTGGGCATTTCTATGTATTCTCTGGGGTGTGAACATGGTCTGCATTGATTGTGTTTGGTTGACAGCCAGACCTCCTTCCCACCCACCCACCCACCCAGTCAGTTATCCCACCATGGAACGTGCTTGCATTGCAGGGAGTGTAAGTTGTCTCTCAGGATGTCAGTCAGTGGTGTCCTGCTGTTTGTTGGTGCACAGTTGCCAGCAGGGCCTTGTGCTCCCCACAGCAGTAGCCAGTGTCAGCCATCTTGTGAGTCCTTCTCCACTCCCTGTGATGTGAGCATGGTTCAGGGTGGTGTTGATGGGCCAGTTGTGAGGCTGAGCAATGTCTGTGACTACGACTCCCATCATGCTATTGCCTCCACCCCCCTTCCCAGCATGCCCATGCTTCCTTCCTTTTGACTCTGCTTCCCTGTGGGGTGGGGTGGCTGTGCTGACAGGATGGCTGGGAGTGTTGTCCTGGCAGTTGTTTGGCTAAGAGTCCCAAGAGTGTCCCTGTGCTTCACACAACATAACCCAGGGTGGTGGTGCTTTGTGGGATCTTGTGTTAGGATGGAGGGCATTGCATTCTACCAGGTGGGTACTGTGGAGTTTGTGTTGGGGGGGTGTGAGGGGAGGTGCTGGTGACTATGGTCAGTGCTGCAAGTCCCCCTTCCCACCCAGCCAGCCAGATATCCCACCATGGAACGTGCTTGCATTGCAGGGAGTGTAAGTTGTCTCTCAGGATGTCAGTCAGTGGTGTCCTGCTGTTTGTTGGTGCACAGTTGCCAGCAGGGCCTTGTGCTCCCCACAGCAGTAGCCAGTGTCAGCCATCTTGTGAGTCCTTCTCCACTCCCTGTGATGTGAGCATGGTTCAGGGTGGTGTTGATGGGCCAGTTGTGAGGCTGAGCAATGTCTGTGACTACGACTCCCATCATGCTATTGCCTCCACCCCCTTCCCAGCATGCCCATGCTTCCTTCCTTTTGACTCTGCTTCCCTGTGGGGTGGGCTGGCTGTGCTGACAGGATGGCTGGGAGTGTTGTCCTGGCAGTTGTTTGGCTAAGAGTCCCAAGAGTGTCCCTGTGCTTCACACAACATAACCCAGGGTGGTGGTGCTTTGTGGGATCTTGTGTTAGGATGGAGGGCATTGCATTCTACCAGGTGGGTACTGTGGAGTTTGTGTTGGGGGGGTGTGAGGGGAGGTGCTGGTGACTATGGTCAGTGCTGCAAGTCCCCCTTCCCACCCAGCCAGCCAGATATCCCACCATGGAACGTGCTTGCATTGCAGGGAGTGTAAGTTGTCTCTCAGGATGTCAGTCAGTGGTGTCCTGCTGTTTGTTGGTGCACAGTTGGCAGCAGGGCCTTGTGCTCCCCACAGCAGTAGCCAGTGTCAGCCATCTTGTGAGTCCTTCTCCACTCCCTGTGATGTGAGCATGGTTCAGGGTGGTGTTGATGGGCCAGTTGTGAGGCTGAGCAATGTCTGACTACGACTCCCATCATGCTATTGCCTCCACCCCCTTCCCAGCATGCCCATGCTTCCTTCCTTTTGACTCTGCTTCCCTGTGGGGTGGGCTGGCTGTGCTGACAGGATGGCTGGGAGTGTTGTCCTGGCAGTTGTTTGGCTAAGAGTCCCAAGAGTGTCCCTGTGCTTCACACAACATAACCCAGGGTGGTGGTGCTTTGTGGGATCTTGTGTTAGGATGGAGGGCATTGCATTCTACCAGGTGGGTACTGTGGAGTTTGTGTTGGGGGGGTGTGAGGGGAGGTGCTGGTGACTATGGTCAGTGCTGCAAGTCCCCCTTCCCACCCACCCAGCCAGCCAGATATCCCACCATGGAACGTGCTTGCATTGCAGGGAGTGTAAGTTGTCTCTCAGGAT
Organism: Calotriton arnoldi; assembly: GCA_963921515.1. NCBI lineage: Eukaryota > Metazoa > Chordata > Amphibia > Caudata > Salamandridae > Calotriton > Calotriton arnoldi. The sequence continues at coordinate 30,843 of CAWUFW010026683.1, forward strand.
GTCAGTCAGTGGTGTCCTGCTGTTTGTTGGTGCACAGTTGCCAGCAGGGCCTTGTGCTCCCCACAGCAGTAGCCAGTGTCAGCCATCTTGTGAGTCCTTCTCCACTCCCTGTGATGTGAGCATGGTTCAGGGTGGTGTTGATGGGCCAGTTGTGAGGCTGAGCAATGTCTGTGACTACGACTCCCATCATGCTATTGCCTCCTCCCCCTTCCCAGCATGCCCATGCTTCCTTCCTTTTGACTCTGCTTCCCTGTGGGGTGGGCTGGCTGTGCTGACAGGATGGCTGGGAGTGTTGTCCTGGCAGTTGTTTGGCTAAGAGTCCCAAGAGTGTCCCTGTGCTTCACACAACATAACCCAGGGTGGTGGTGCTTTGTGGGATCTTGTGTTAGGATGGAGGGCATTGCATTCTACCAGGTGGGTACTGTGGAGTTTGTGTTGGGGGGGTGTGAGGGGAGGTGCTGGTGACTATGGTCAGTGCTGCAAGTCCCCCTTCCCACCCAGCCAGCCAGATATCCCACCATGGAACGTGCTTGCATTGCAGGGAGTGGAAGTTGTCTCTCAGGATGTCAGTCAGTGGTGTCCTGCTGTTTGTTGGTGCACAGTTGCCAGCAGGGCCTTGTGCTCCTCACAGCAGTAGCCAGTGTCAGCCATCTTGTGAGTCCTTCTCCACTCCCTGTGATGTGCGCATGGTTCATGGTGGTGTTGATGGGACAGTTGTGGGGGGCAATATGTGTGACTGCGACTCCCATGATGCTATTGGCTACACTGACTTGGCCAGCATACACAGAATTCCTTCCTTTGAGTGGTCTTCACTGTGTGTTGGTGTTGTTGTGGTGGCTACATG
>CAWUFW010026684.1:0-31684 GCA_963921515.1 Calotriton arnoldi
TTTAGACACCTATGTAGGTGAAGATGATTGGGTGGCACATTACTCAAGTATTTTTTCTCTTACTACTCCCCCGCCCACTTCACCTAATCCAATAGGCACTAACCCTCAGGAAAAGTTAGTGTTTTCACTCATAGAGGTGAAGTGTGGACTAGAGGCCTGCAGTACTGGGAAATTGCCAGGCCCGAATGGGGTCCCAATAGATTTTTTTCAGGAGAATCAAGATCTCTAGGTGCCCAGCTGACAAATGTTTTTAATAAGATAGCGCTAATAGGCCCTCGTCTTCATGGAAGACGAGTGTAATAGTGCCAATCTATAAAAAGGGAGATAAGAGAAACCCTAAATATTATTGACCAATCTCCCTTATAGATCCAACAGCTAAATTGATGGGTCGTCTCCTCTTGACTAGGCTTGAGTCCTGGGCGCGGAATAGGAACTTCTTAATGCAGGCCAAGTATGGATTCCAACAGGGAAGGGCACTGTTGACCAGTGCCTGAACCTCTCGCTAATCATGGCCAAATATACCAGAGCTAAGGGTGGGAAACTTTGCCTTGCTTTTATGGATTTATCCGCAGCGTTTGACTGCGTGTCCCACCCAAAGCTCTGGAATATTATGGTAGAGATGGGAATTGACCAGCCCCTAATCAATTTAATCCGCCAACTGTATTCTGACGCCTCTGCATCGGTCCGGTATGGGAAAAATGGTGAGCGCACCCGCCCCTTTAAGATCCTAAGAGGGGTAAGGCAAGGCTGCGTCCTCGCACCATTTGTTTTTTCAATCTATACAAATCAATCAATCAATCAATCATGTCACTTATAAAGCGCACTACATACCCGCGAGGGTCTCAAGGCGCTGGGGGAAGAGGGGGGTGGTGCTGCTACTGATCGAAGAGCCAGGTCTTGAGGAGTCTTCTGAAGGCCAGTAGGTCTTGGGTCTGTCGGAGGTTGGTGGGGAGGGTGTTCCAGGTCTTGGCGGCGAGGTGGGAGAAGGATCTGCCACCGGCGGTCGTTTTCCGGATGCGGGGGACTGTGGCGAGGGCGAGGCTGGTCGAGCGGAGCTGGCGGGTGGGGGTGTAGAAGCTGAGTCGTCTGTTGAGGTAGGCTGGTCCGGAGTTGTGGAGTGCTTTGTGTGCGTGGGTGAGGAGCTTGAAGGTTATCCTCTTGTTGACAGGGAGCCAGTGCAGGTCTCTCAGGTGGGGTGTGATGTGGCTGCGTCGGGGGATGTCGAGGATAAGACGTGCAGAGGCGTTCTGGATGCGTTGCAGCCGTCTCAGGAGCTTAGCCGTCGTTCCTGCGTAGAGGGCGTTTCCGTAGTCCAGCCTGCTGGTGACGAGGGCCTGGGTGACTGTTTTTCTTGTTTCGGTGGGGATCCACTTGAAGATCCTGCGGAGCATTCGGAGGATGTTGAAGCAGGATGAGGAAACGGCGTTGACCTGCTTAGTCATGGAGTGGAGGAGGTGCTGGCGGGCGCACCCTTGGATGTCCCTGAATTTGACTCTCATCCGCTTCCTATTTTGGCATATGCCGATTTTGACGTATTGCTTTCCAGAACGGGCTTGGGTCTCTAACGTCTCATAACAGCATATGCAGCTTTTATGTATACGTTGGACCTAAAAGACAATCAGGCAAAGTCTTTTATAATAATTACAGGGGCAGGGAAAAAAGACAAAACACCATACTTCCATATAGACTCACAAAAAATTGAGGTGGTCAACTCCTTCCTATATCTAGGGGTACTTTTTGATAAAAATCAAACATGGATACAGTTGGTTAAAGGAAGGGCTATGGCCATGGAGAGGAGTTTAGCGGCACTAAAATCTTTCTCTAGTAGGTTGGGCTCTAGACCACTTGGTCCTTTAAAAAAGATCTATCTTGCCAAGACAGTATTGGCTGTAACCTATGGGGCAGGCGTATGGGGTATGGCGCCCATTGAACCACTCCAAATAATTGAAAATACGTTATTCAAATCGCTAACCTCTCTTCCACAATCCTATTCAAATTATGTCTCCCATATAGAACTGGGCCTCCCATACATTACTGACTCAATCCGCTTGGCCCCGCTCATGCTGTGGCTATCGATCTGGCGTAGAGACACTGTCCCCTTTAGCCAGAAGATTATAAGAGATATACTAAAAATGGAGAACTACAGCAAGACTAGATGGCTAAATTATGTTGAGCGGGAACTTATTGCCTTAGGCTTGACAAACCTTTTTAAGGATCCAACGACATGTAAAAAGTTTACTAGGCAGAGGTTAGCTGAGACTTTTAAGCTGAGGGCCCAATATAATCACAGAGAGAGGAATCATGGCATGCAGATGGTCTTGATGTACCAAATAACACTCCCGATGGTAGAGGGAGAGTTCTCTTATTTAGCAGAGGTCCCACTCTCACAACACAAGTTTATTCTGCTGAGATTCCGCCTGAATCTGATACCGCTGATGCTAGGGTATCCGGGCAGAAGATTCAAGCATTTCGACCTGTCCTTGTGCCCGTGTGATCTTAATTCACCTCAAAATGATTTGCATCCGGTATTTTTCTGTAGCTTGTACACTCAGGAAAGAAAGAAATTCATTATACCGATTTTAAAGAGGCACAATTTTCGATTATGTCGGGTTGCATTATACTTTTTAAAATCTCTGCCCAACCCGTTTGTCTGTTTTTCAGTAGCATCTTTTTATGGGCATGCATGCGGAAAAGGAAGTACGTGGACCATTAATGATTTATGAGGATCTTTTATTGTTCAGTTTTTTAAAATATTCAGTAACTTCTATTTTAACTTAAGTTTTATGAACCTAAGTGCGTATTTATTTGGGCATGCTTCATGAATTTGACTAGGCCGGGTTCTTTTACAAATTGAATTATGATTGGATGAGATTTTTGTATATCTGTTTTTATGTACTTTTATGATCTGAATCAAGAAAGATCGAATAAAGTTTCTATGAATGGATACGTGAAATTATATATTTTGCTAGATGGTTGGGGTAAATCGCTTCTAATGCCACTAACCATAATCCAGAGACGTTTTAAGGCATGGGCAATGTGGGCTCTGGCCCAGGGCCCCCACCTTTCAAGGGGCCCCCCATCTAAACCTTGGAAAATGCCAGACTATCTAAATTTTTTAAATATCCGTTTACTTACTTTCTTTTTTTAGGACAGTGCAGGCTGTCTGGCCAGCCTCCCCTGACAGAGAGAGGAGGGGGATAAAGAAAAATACGCGTTTGATCTGGATATATTCTGCAAGGGCTCTAACCTTTATAAGTGCACATCACTGTATGCACAAATGGTGATTACAGACTAGCTACAATACATAGTGGGTAGAAGACTTGGTCGGACCACAAGTCTTTCTGCTTTTCCGGTGGGTAGGCCTCGTGCCAATGTGCAGTGCAGAGCTGTATTACTTGCTCTCTCCAAAACTGCACAGTTAACATATCGCAGCTGCTTTGCCGGTGCGATCGAAGCTTACTGCCACCTGACTCGGAGTCCCACTTCCCCACAAAGCAGGGACTAACATGCACTAAACTAAAAGAGCACCATCCATATACACAGGCCCAAAATGTGAAACACCAGTCCACTGCACCACATGCAGCAGGCTTGTTCAGGTTGCTAATCTTTCAGCTTCTCTGGTTCTGAGGGAGACTGTTTGTTCCAAGGTTGTGCCCAGGTATAGGCTGGCCATGGAAGAGGGATGTCAATGGTCATAGTTGTTGAGGGCGTGAATGAGCCGAAAATATAAAATAAATTCAGAGTTGTTCCGAGAAGGGGCCCCCAAATTATGATTAGCCCAGGGCCCTGCCATAATCACTTGTAAGCCTGCGCTGCACTATCTCATAATTTGGATGTAAAATCCAGTCCACTATTTGGGTATTCACTACCACTGACACAAATACTTAATTCTGCAAACAAATTATGGGAGATGCTAAAATGGGATCAATACACACATTGACAAGTCGTACGAATTCCTTTTTTCGAAAGTGAGGAAAACTGCCTTCATGAAAATGGTGGCCCTACCTAGATTGTTATATCTGTTCCAAAACATAAACATACCACTGAATAGAGTGTTCTTAGACCAATTAAAATCACAAATGATTGCCCTGGCAAGCAGCCAAGAATTGTCTGGGATACACTGCAAACACCATATAGAAATGGGGTATTCGTGCACCCCCAACTTTGAGGTATATTATCTGGTGACCCAAGCCCAATTCACTCACCACTGGTTCCATAATGCTAGGAAGGCCCCACAATATGAAGTTGAGAGGGATTTGGCCCACTCTCATCCACTGAACACTCTCATAACCTGAGTGCCCTATAGGCCATACAATCAATTACAGACAGTGGAATGCACAATATGAGCATGGTCCTGATTAGCCAAGATTTGTGCAGCAGCAACACCATATTCACCACAACCGCCTCTCACGGACAGTCCAAGATCAAGGGTAACAAAAGAACCACTATTGATAAACAGACTTACTGCAAACAACCTATACATATTGGGGGATTTATTTCCAAACAATAAGTTCATCACCCATCAGGATTACAATGCACTGGGCCCGATTACGTCTTAGACACATTGCTATGTTATAGCCTTCTAGGGGAGGTGTGGAGAATCATCATGCGTAGAGGGTGAGGAGGTGGACAGACACGTGGAGACATGGACAGACCAGGAAATTAAAAGACTGCTATTAGACATAAAAGCAGCCTGAAATTGTCAATCTAACACAGTACCTAGATGCAATGTAAGAACGAGTAGATAAACATGGTGTACCGATTGACATGGCTGAGAGACGCATTGGGGAGACCAAAACTAACAAGTATTGGCAAAGCCAATAATTTTCACCTAAGGCCGAGCTATTGGCTTTGGCAATCGGGTGGGGTGGGTAATGGGGGGTGGATACCGGGATGGCTAGAAAAAGCGCTATGAAGTGGCCAGCGCTAGCTGCATCATAGCACTTTTTTCCTTCTGTCCGTAGAGGGAGAATAAACAGAGACAGGGCTGGTGGGAGGGGAGAAGAAAGAGGGACGGGAGGGCGGGTGGATGGGGGAGAAGAAACAGAGACAGGACAGGGGGGATGAAGCACAGACGAGAGGGCGGGTGAGGGGGAGAAGAAACCAGGACGAAGGGATAGAAGAAACAGGGATGGGAGGTCGAGTGGGAGGGAGGAAGAAATATGGACGGGGTGGGGAGAAGGTAAAAAATGTGCTGTGACGCGGCTAGCGTTGACCCCATCATAGCGTTTTTTTTTCCAGAAAAAATTGTACCGGATTCACAGCGTGAGCAACGGATGGCCAGCAGAGGGAAACTAATCAAACGTAATTTATGCTTGGTCTGTGCTCCACGGAAAGAAAAGGAAGTGACACATGGGAAGCACTGTCCAATTAGAAGGCAGCAAAGAAGAGAGACAAAGATGCCAATTAATGTTAAGTAGTGGACTGGCTCTAAGCCCTTTATTAAACAGAAGAGTCTCACAAGCAAGATTGCATGTGCTAGTGTATGTTCACACAGGCAAGGCCTAAAAAAGAAGACCTCGAGGTCAGATCCAGGAAAAATAAAATTAGAAGTCCGAGGGTGCCAAAAACCACTGTTATGGGAAAATTGGCAGTGTACATGGAGACTATGGTGTGTGATATATTTGGTTGTGAAATCATTGTCATCGATGCTCATGGTAGAATGACTACACAGGACATTTGGCCCCCTACCGGTGCCAGGCACCCCTTCAGGCCTGTGATTGCTATACTATTAAACTACAGAGACTGAGGTGCCATCTTAATATGGCATGTTTCAAATTTGAAATTAACTATAAAGGATCCCGTCTGGCTTTCTATCTAGACTTTACTCAAGCAGTCTTGGATGCATATGCCATGTTAGACCTGGCCATATTCAAGTTCCAAATCGTTGGCAAAACTCATGTCATAGCTGACTCTCAGATGGCTGCCATGTTGCTCAATAAACAGTCGCCTAAACATTGCAGCAAGAGCGATGATACTCAGACTCAGAGTCACTTGATGGATGAAGTATGCATTTGCAGAGCCACTTCACTCGCTGCAGGGGGTCAGCACTGGCACACAACAGAAACTTGCCTGGCACAAGAACTGCAGGAGACTATTCTGCAAGTTTAAACTGTAAAATTGTATGTGAATTTTGTACCACACTGTCGCATAAACAAGATACAATTGCAGTGTGAACCAGCAGTGCAGAAGGGAATTGACAGCCAGAGGACACCCACGTGTTAAGTATAATAAGACATTTGAGGCATGCACTATAAATGTAATACCATGTACACAGGTTCAGGGGCAGACTACCTATTACCATATTGCTTTGTAACAGTTGTAGTGTGAAGAAGGGGAAATGCAAAATAAATGCTTAAGTTTAAAATAATAAATTCCGGCTGCCCCCCCCAAAAGCAATTCGCTTAGTTAACAAGGTTACAGTGGGAAACATCACTGGAAAGTTCGGTTCCAGTGTGGCGGGGAGTGGGGGCTGTAAGGTATAGAGTCTAAGCAACAAATATTGTGCCAATGTGGAGGGCGAGGAATGTATGGTTGGGAGTTGAGCTTATGTCCCACCGAGAACGAACGGGTACTCAGTGCCAATATACAAATTGAGGAGCACAAGGAGTTCAGAAAGTCTAAGGAAATCTTTTTTTCAAAAATCACAAAGCTTGTACATTACTTAGGATAGAACGTGTGACAGCAAAACACTTCTAGCAATCATATAATAAACACATTTCTTTCACATTTGGATTGTTTTTCCATCATCTTTATTCATAAAGTGCTTCAAGTATTCCGATAAAACAAGATGACATGTTCAAGGTGAAAACAGCCTACGCGTTTCGTCCCTATTCACATGGGACTTCTTCAGGGCTCATGTAACTCCTCCGTTAGTTTAATGCCTGTTAAGCCTATCAGCCACGCAACCAATTTCATTCGCGGTTTCCTGTTCCCTCCCACGCTCTCTTTATATTCCCCTACACAGGCAATTCAGATAAAGTTTTTTTGCATATGAAAGTCCTCTTCCATCAGGCCGCAATCCTATTGGCCTTTCCTGCGCATTTCTGCACCCAAAGAAGCGTGTGGTGCCTCCTGTTCCTTGCACGAGCCAGCCGTCAGCGGTGTCATGGTTGGGAATGACACAGAACTCTCCTCTCCCTGTAGATTACTCTTGTGGAATATTCAGTGCCTAAATAATTCTTGTAAAACCAAACAAGTTCTGGCCTATGCTAATCATCACCAATTAGGCATATTATTCCTGCAGGAAACCTATCTCTACAACGATAAAGCCTCCAATAATGCAGTAAAATGGGGAGCAAACAGATACTTCTCTACACGTTCCATACACGCTAGAGGAGTTGCTATATTAATAAAGAAAGGTGTAGCTTTCAAACATATACACACCGATGTGGAGCCTGGTATAATTTTGATTGTAGAAGGCCTCTTGCAACCAACCCATATAACACTCATAAACACCTACGGACCGAATCAGGATGATCCAACATTTTCTCTCGAGTATTAACTAGAAGTATGGTTAAATAACCACGACTTGTCTTTCCTTTTGAGGTGATCTGGTTCCCACTGGTTAGCCTGGCAGTTGCAAGAAAAGTCCTTTCATAGCTTATTTTGTCCCTATAGCTTTAAAAGGACATCAGCCTTATGACCCTTGGAGTCCACTTCTTTGTCCTGGGTACAAGAGGAAGAGCAGGTCTATTACATAGGTTAGACAGAGTAACTGGAAAAGGAGGTGGAATTGCCATTATATATAAAAGCCACCTCACCTATCGAATATTCGGCAGCCCTCTGTCTGACTGTGAGAATCTCTATTTCTCAATAGGAGTCTCGTCCACACTCTCTTTTTCAGGAATTTTGGTCTATCGACCTCCTGGACCTATGGGTCAGTTCCTTCAATCTTTACTTGAAACAACAAAGAACTTGGCAGGAACAGCCCCGAATTTCACCATCCTGGGCGATTTTAATATTCATTTGGATAACTTGGCACTGAGGGTTGCCTCAGATCTTATTCACGATCTTGCAGCTATACAATTGACTCAGATGGTACCCCTTCCAACTCATTCTAAAGGCCATCTACTCGACCCCGTATTTTCCAATTTGAAGGAGCTAACTTGTTTGGAACCCTACCCTGTACCTTGGTCAGACCATTTTTTGATCTCCCTCCGATAGTCCCCCAGGCATGCTCTTCCGTCCGCTCGGCCGGTACATAAATTAAGCCGCTGTTGGTCAAAACTCCCTGTGGAACAGTGGGCTCTTGCATTGGATAACACGAGACCATCCCTTGATCCCGACCCCATATTAGCTAACGATCAACTCAACAATTGGATTGAAGGCACTCTAGATCTGACTCTTCCAAAGAAGATCATTCATATTAAAACCGTGCCCAATAGAACAGCTTGGTATACACCAAAGCTTCGTGAGCTAAAACAGACTTGCAAAAGAGCTGAGAGATCATGGAGGAAAGACTTCTCCTCACTCAAGAAAATGGAGTACAGAGAAACCATCAAGGTATATAAGACCGAGATTAAAAAGGCTCAAGCCCACTACTTCGAGGAAAAAATTTCCCTGGCGGTAAATTCCCCCGCGAAACGTTTCGTATCGCTAAGAAACTGTTAAAAGCTCCGGCCCCCGCTACTCCTGAAGCAACATTCCATCGTTGCAATGAGCTTGCTGAGTATTTTTACAATAAAATTCAAACCATTTGCAGCACCTTCCCCATGATTGATTCTTACACAGGCTTGTCTCGTGAGGACTTTACTGTTCAGAGCCAGGATCATGTGTTAAAAGTATTTCCTCCTCTAAACGAGGAAAATTTCCAGACCATCTCTGCACTCGTCAAAAGTGGCTCACCCAATGACCCGACCCCCCCTAAAACTCTGAAGTCTGTGGCTGATTCAGTTGATCCTGTTATTTTGGATCTGATCAACTCCTCGCTCTCTTCTGGGGTGGTGCCCCCCACTTGGAAGAACGCAATGGTTAAAACACTATTGAAAAAGCCTAGTTTAGATCCCAGTTGTCTCAGCAACTTTCGGCCCATTTCTCTTCTTCCATGGGTTAGCAAAGTTGCAGAAAAATACGTTAACTCAGTGTTTTCCAGGCATTTGGAGGATGGCAACCTCCTCCACTCTTCTCAAACTGGCTTCCGCCCACGCCAAGGAACTGAGATAGCGTTATTAGCTGTCGTTGAAGATACTAGAAAGATCCTTGATGCGGGAGGATCTGTGGCCGTGATACTTTTAGATCTCAGCGCGGCCTTTGATACGGTGAATCACCGCATCTTGATCCAACGACTCCACAAACTGGGCGTGTCCAGAGTTGCCCTGAAATGGTTACGATCTTTCTTAGAGGATAGATCTTTTCAAGTTTTTGAGGGCGAAGCCATCTCAAACCCCTCCATTGCGGAGTTCGTCCTTGAGCCCTTCCCTTTTTAATGCTTATATGGCCCCCTTAGCCGACAGTGTCCTCCCTTTCGGAGTGCAAATCGTCACTTATGCTGACGATACTCAATTGGTGATCTCACTGAACCATGCAGAGAGAGCCTCTTCCCATCTCTTGCCCTGCCTCGAAGAGGTTACTAGATGGATGACACTGTCTCATCTAAAATTGAATGGCGACAAAACTGAGCTCATGCTCCTTGGCAATAATTCCCCCATTAATATAGACTCCATCTGGCCAGCATGTATGGGCCCAGTGCCCATCCCAAAAAAGGAAATAAAGAGCCTAGGCTTCTGGCTAGATGATGAGCTCAGTTTCAAAACCCAAGCCAGAACAGTTGTTGCCTCTTGCTTTGGCATGTTAAGATTACTTCGCAAGGTGCTTCCTCTGCTTCCCTTTCAAGCAAAAAAATTTATGGTCCAGGCACTTATATTGTCTCGACTGGACTATGGAAACGCCTTATACCTGGGCGCTCCTAGCTCGGTTCTGGCGAAACTCCAAGTCGTACAGAACTGTGCCGCCAGGATCCTTTTAGGGATTTCAGGCCGTCAATCAGCCAGACCTGCCCTAAAGGCCCTCCATTGGCTTCCGATCAGGGAAAGGGTCCATTTCAAGGCCCTGTGCATCTCCCACAGGGTGCTGAGAGGGAATGGACCTGCCATAATCTCCTCTCTGATCCAACCCTACCGAGCAAACAGGCGGCTTCGCTCGGATGACCTCCATTTAGTCTTAGTTCCCAGAATCAGGAGGGCCAGAAGTGGTGGCCGACTGTTTTCACATAATGCGGCTAAACTCTGGAACGCACTCCCACTGCAGCTTCGTAGGGAACCCAGTCATACTATCTTTAGGAAGGGGCTGAAAACTTGGCTCTTCCCCAACTAACCCTGCTACAGCTTCAACCTGGTGCCCGCTCAGAGCTGGGATGCCTTCGGGAAACCACGCGCTTTATAAATGTTACCTCATTCATTCTTCCAGGCTCTTCACGGATCTGAGATAGCATGTTCATTCCTCTTCTACTCTTCAACAGGTCCAGGAGTGTTCTCAAGTGTGTGCCAAGAGGTTCTGCATATGTGCTCAACATGAGCTAGTGGGTAGGAATGACTCCTGGGAACTCCCTAACAAATGGGGTAAAGGTTCCCAGCGCTAAGCACACCACTTTGGCCATATTCATGATGGCCGAAGTCTTAGGACACACTAAACTGGGGTTCTGAGGGCTGGGTGTTTGTGTGGGGAGTATACTATGGTAATCCCAGTATCCTCCCACTACAAAATCCAGTTTGATGCTGGAACCTGTACCTACATTTGTTTGGTATAACAAAGTTGAGCTTTCTGCAACCAGGTGGTGGATACACACAAATTGTTTTGGCATTCTATTTCCCTCCTTTGAAGTGCGCCCTAAATGTTATATGTAAATCTAGTAGACCTGTCAAACAGGATGTGACACTGTAATGACAAAAGAGGCCGGACTAGCTGGGAAAACAACAGAAGGGCCCTGCCCAGGTATTAGGTAACATTTGCCTGTGACAGGGGAGGCCTCTTTGATGTGTGCCCCAAGTGTCATATGAAAAGCTCCAGTAGACATATCAAGCAGAATGTGACATTCAAGAAGGACTTCACATATTCTGTCAGGTTCAGAGTGGTCATCTCTGCCAATTCATGTCAGCCTATTGTTTTGCTCTTGGGAGCAAGTTCACACCTCATTCCCACCTATTTCACACCAATTTTACCATCTATTTAAATGCTAATTACTGACTGGCCGAATGGGAGAACAAAATATAGATTTAGCATCCCGGGGTTTTAGGCAGGGCAAAGGTAACTTTTTAAATGTTACCTTTATCTCATATTTAGAACAAATCCGACTTCACCATTGAATTGTATTTTTGATGAATTTAAACATAGTTGTTGAAATATTTTTCTAGCTAGTGCCATTCCTGAGTTATAGGATTAGTATTTAATATTGCAACCCAGTGTTTTCCTATGGAACAGCCAAAACTGCTACAGTGAAAATAGCTCTGAGGGCATTTTCACTGTAAGGACATGCTTAACATTAAACTCTTAAATGTTCTACTTTTAAATACTGTTGATCTGACATGCTTGGTGTGGCCTTCCTGCAAACATTTTGCCTTCCCTCCTCCTGTTTTCTGAAATTCCTTTTTGTTGTCATTAGGCCTCTGCACTTTACCACTGCTAACCAGTGCTTAAGTGTTTGTCTTCTCCCCCTAAAACATTGTGAAATTGGCCTATACCTGATTGCCACATTTAATTTCCTTATACGTCCCCACTATATGGTACTACATGTGCCCAGGGCCTGTAAATTAAATGCTACTAGGGGGCTTGCAGCATTCATTGTGCCACTCATTGTTTCACCCACCAAAGTAGCACTTTAAAACTTGTCTCAGGTGTGCCATTGCATCCTGTAGAGCAGGTTTAAAACTGCCAATTCGCCCTGGCAAAATAAACGCTTTAACATGCCTAAACCTTCTTTTTAAAAACATATATGTCACCCCTAATGTCGGCCCTAAATAGCCCATAGAATAAAATGCATTGTATTTAAAAAGTAGGATGTCTTTTTAAGTTTTACATGTCCTGGCACTGAAAAACTCCTTAATTCATTTTGCACTACTTTCAGGCCTACCTCTCCCAAAGGATAACATTGGGTTACCTCATTACATTTAATAAGTGCTAACTTTTGATTTGGAACAGGTAGAAAGGCCATGGTTGGTCTCAAATGAATTGTATTTTAAAATCCTCTTTAATGGTAAAGTTGAATTTGAAGTCACAGTTCCAAAAATGCCACTTTTAGAAATTTGGCATTTTCTTGTTCTAACCATTTGTTGCTTGTTGCCTGTGCCCTGGGTCACATAACTGTGAATAACCCTGCAGTTGGCCTTTAGGTATTCCTCCCAGACAGTAAGACACAGCGGGACTAGATATAGGCCGGTTGGGCCACCCTGCCAGGATGGGTGGGGCGGACTGTTCCCTGCCCTACTTACATTTCAAAGGACTGCCTCCAGCACATTCACAAAGGAACCCAACACTAGTCTTTTGTCACCCCAGACTTCTTTTCATCGCTATTTTACACTTAAAGCGTTGAAAAGTCATAACTCTGGTTCTACTGGTAGGATTTAATTTGTTTTGGCAGCGCTGGGATGCCCTCGGGTAGCTACGCGCTTAATAAAGGCCTTTTTCATTTCATTTCATTTTATTTATTACATTTTGCTCTGTTTTGCTAAATTTGTGTGGGATTTTTCTTGTGTTGTGTTTTTACTTTATTACCATTTGTGTGCTGCATAAATACTTAACATAGTGCCTCTAAGTTATGCCTGACTGCTTTTGTTCTAAGCTACTAGAGGGTTAAGCACAGGTTAATTTAGTGCATTTTGTGGTTCACCCTGACAAAGATTGCGGTTCTTGCTTGAGAAGGGTTTCCACCTCCTTTCAACCAATAACCCAATTTGTTACATATACCATGCACCCTGCCTTTATGGGGATTGAGACCTACATAGTAGTGACTTATAAATATTTAAAAGGAAGGTTTAGGCCTGTCAAAAGGTGTTATATTGACTGGTCGAATTTACAGTTGAAACCTGCACAAGCAGGCTACTGGTGACAGGCCTGTTGTCGTTTTTACATTGTCACTTTAGTGGGTGGCATATTGGGTACTGCAATCCCCTTGTGGTAAGTTAAACATGCCAATCAGGAGTATACCACGTTGAAAGGAGGAGCACAGCACCAACACTTTACCACTGGTTAGCAGGAGTAAAGTTCACACAGTTATATAGCTAGCAAAAATAAGATTCAGAAAAAAGGCAAACAAATTCAAGGTGACCCTGCATAAAGGGCAAATTTCCAAGAGCCTTCAAGACGGAATTTGTGCTCATTAGCAGTGACTGCAAAAAACAACAGATACAAGGCTGGCTCTCTAAGATGATGCATTACACCTTAACTCGCCAGCTTCAAGGCTCACATTACACTCAAGTTGAAGTCTACCTTGCATCAAATGGGCCTGCCTTGCATCAAAAGGTGTGTGGCTCTTCATGCCTGAAGCTGAACTTATCTCCGTCCAGACTCGGGCATTTTTAATCGGAACAGAGAAAATGAGTGTCCTGCAGACAGCGGCACTCCTCATCAAATGTCTTTGCAGGTGCGAAGGATCACACCAACCCTCATAGAACTCACTTACACCTACTGTCCACCCTCATCAGATTCAAGTCGTGCTGCATTGTGTTCCTGTCAGTGACCTCTGACACCCTAGCGTGCCTAACGACCAAGATTAAGACCTCCAGTGGAGCATGCATGACTCCAGCTTTACCAGACCAGAGATCAGGAAATGCTGAAAGGCGAAAACAAGATAGCAAGAATTCTGCTGCTGAGCCCCTGAGATCTGGAAAACCACACTAGATTCACTAGTCTCCATTTTTCTCCACTTCTGCAGGGACCTAAAAACGAATCTTTTGAAGAAACACCTCATCACATGTTAACCATCCAGATACCAAATTGCCCTTAGTCATTAAGGACACTGGTTCCGTTTCTGAACTTTTAACCTTCAAATTATCATTTCAGGTGTGTTAGTCTAATTAGTTCAATGGAACCGAAACAAGACTACAACACCCAGAATGCATTTGGCTAGCACACAAACGTTCAGAGCTGGCAAAAATGTCCGTTATGACCTGGAAGAAGGTGGTCTTCCTACCCTGCTGAGTTCCCACTCCTAACCATTTCCAAGTCACTCCTCGCCCATCTGCAGCTCTGCCAAACCCCTTGCTCCCAAGCCTCCCTGTAAGGTTCACCTTAGCACCGATCCTTTCCTATCTCCACAGTAAGACTCCTCCCTTTATAATGCATCCTCCACCCCTTCTGTTGCACTGCCCTTTGTTAAAACCTGATTGTGTGCAGGAACCCATTACTTTGTAACTAGGTTTGCATTATATGAGTCATAGTGAAGGGACAAAGACAGAACTGCAGAATTGACTAGTAAATAATGCTAAGGCAAGCACATAATAGGGCAGACTAGCGGGGACCAGTTTTGGGGCAAGGCACCCTGGGGGCCTGATTTATTCGAATATGAGGACCCTTTGAATGGGTCTACCATGTACAGCCAAGTACAATATGTTTACATGAAAATCCAAATTTCCTTCCTAAAAACGCAAATTATTTTCAGGCGGATAAGACATTGGTCTATCTACCCCGCGGGCATAAAAATAGACGAATATACATGGCCAGGAGGTGATGAATGATTAATGTAAATTGACTCGCCGTGGTCTGCTTCTCAGTTGGGTTTATGTGATTGGGAAGCATGGAGTGTAGCCCGATCTGCTTAGTCCTCTGTTTCCCCTGCACTGGGGGAATCTTTTTCCTCCCAGGGAGCATCATATTATCCTTGCTCCCTTGCAGCTGAGACAGCTCCCATCATGAGACATCAATATCTGAGCCGCTAATGGGGATTAAGTGATCACCCGGAGACCTTCAACTTTAACAGATCGCGCATTAGCACATCAGTCGTGGAGGAAATGGCATCCGCTTTACTGCTGTGTAGTCAATTTCCTGAATTATACAACATTTCAAAAAAGATCAGACTGCACATCATACTTCATTTTCACTGTTAATCCTGAATTTCATGTTTATTTATCGCACTTGCATATCATCCTATGCATATGCACTGATATGAAAGTCAACAATAATTGTGGAAATTATTTATAATGCACACATCGGTGGTGAAGCATAAATTGTTGTGTCATCGCGTCAGAGGTTTAGAAAATGTGAGGGCAAGGCCCTCTATCATGAGCTCATAACCTCACCTCATAGGCACTGAGATGTAATGACTGTGGAGTGAGACTTCAGTGTCGCAGGCTATCAAAGGTGAGAGAGTGATAACTTTACCAGATGACTCCATGTCCTGAGGGACATCTGTTTCAGAACTCTGCTTGCTTGCACTTCACCAATCATTGTTTTGAGGGAGGTGTGTTAGTCCCATGGGTTCACTTCAAACGCACTAAAACTACAACCTCCAGATGCATTATGTTGTGAAAAGAAGGTCCAAGATTGAAAAGTAATGACTCTGGTGACAGGAAGGGGCATATTTACAAGCCCCTATTGCGCGGGAACGTCACTTTTTGTGACATTTCTGTGGCGATATGGGCTTCGCCTTATTTACAACGCAGTGTTAAGCCACTTAACGTGGCTTAATGCTGCCTTGTAAATAAGGCACCCCTTCACGCTATACTTAGCGTGAAAGGGGTGGGCAATGGGTGTTGCGGTGGGCGTCCCGCCGCAAAAAACATTTATTTTGATGCTGCCCTATATGTACAAAGGTGGCATAAATATGCGGCAGCGCCAAAATTAAGACCAAAAAAAACCTGGTCTTGACATGGCGTAATGAGGAGAAATGCTTTATTTCTCCTCGTTTTTGCTGTTTCTATGTGTGCTGCATTGTGCAGTACACATACTAACAACAAGACGCTATGAAAGATTATTTATGTGCAGGAAGGTGTCCCTTCCTGCACATAAACAATCATTCCCGCAACGCAGGCACCCTTGCACTATGGTGCCAGGGTGCCTGCATTGGCGCTAGGCAGCTGCAATTAGCACCAGCGCAGGTGGAAACGCAGGGCTGCAGCGTATTGTTGCAAATACGGTGCAGCCCTGCGTTTCAAAAGTGGCAGAGCTTGGCGTTAAGCCAAGAAGGCTAATACCACGCTCTGCCACTTTTCTTGTAAATATGCCCTGAAGTCTTCTTGTAGCCTTAAAGAGAGTAGAATTGAATGCACAAAGGCTATTACGAAAGAATGATGTGAAATAAAATATCAGGTGATTTGAGAGTAACGTGATAGGGCTTTTAAGCGCAAGGGACTTGCCGGGCCCGCATTGCCCTTCGCTTTCATTTACCTCTTGCTCCGAGCATGTGTTAAATTGAAAAGAAGAAGTTCTCGAAATCAGGATAACACTGTGAATAAGGACCGTGTGTTCTCGGGACTACATGGGTTATTTCTCATTCCAGGAACTACAGCTCCTAATTGCATGGTGCAGGGGTGTAATTACCATCCAGAATTGGTGAGGGCCGCCTGATATTTTTGTCAACCATGACCTGTTTAACTCATCATAATTGGCCCCTAAGAACAGTGACAGGATTGTCAGAATCAGGGCCGATGTTTCATTTAGGCAGCACTAGGCAGCTGCTTAGCGTGCCTCCAGTAAGGTAGTGCCCAGTTGAGCATAGGAACATTAAATATGGCATAATTTCCATCAAAGTGCGACACAAAATTACATTTTACCTTGAGCGTGAAAGATAACTTGCACCGGCTTGGTTGGAAGTGGATAACGAAGATTTTAGAAAGCTATTTAGTCAAAGAAAGCAGAGCTGGCTAGTAGCCACATGTTTTGAGTCACTCCTTCCGCCTGCCATAGCTTTTTAGGAAACAGCACTATGTATAACAGGAATTTCACACTCCTACTTACAGTGTTAAAAGCAAAAGCTGCAGGGCTCAGAATTAAGAATGCTGTTTGCTGAAAATTTAAGATTCATTTAACCCTTTCACTGCCCTTTTGGCATGTGTATATATACAGATTTAAAAGGTATCCGGCACCTGTCTTTTAAATTTTTGTCTCTCCAGTGAGGAACAACAACGTTTTGATGCAGCGGGTGATTGGAGGTTGTTTGCCTCTGCCCAAATCTTTCTCAGCACCACCCCACTTCTAAATGAAGCTATCTGGTGCTCACTTTCAGGCCTCCTCATTGATATGCCTGTGAGGTCAGTAGTGACTTCATATGCATATCGGAATGACCTGGCCCTAGCTACTTCAAGTCCTTCTCCAGGTTTGGGCTGGTGGGCGGGACAACGGGAGGGGCTAAAGACCATTATCACTGCCCTATCTCCTTCCTAGCCAAGCACACAAGTCCAATCCTGTTTTTTAGGTCGAGCTTTCGACCTCTTGTATATACTTTAGTATATACTTCTGTGTGGGCTTAAACTCCTCCCACTACCTTTCATTTGTTTGTTTCAGTGTCCTTTAAAAATTCTTGGTTGCTAGTGGTCAGTCCTGGTTCTTTGTCCCTTCTTTTGTCTTTGTTTCCTCCCACTAGAGCAGGGACCAAGTACGGTATGTTTACGCTTTGGTTGGTTTGTAGGGCTATTTTTTTCTTGGTTTCCTGCCCATGTTTGCTGTTGCCTGATTTTTTTGTCACTCTCTCTTTATTATCGTTGCATTTGCTGTTCATACAAAGACTGCCCTTTAACAATCGGTGTGCCTTTAATTCATGCTTTTAACTCATGCTCCTTCAATTTCCTTTGGCCGTAGCCAGAAAAGACCATCCATTGGCTTCCGATCAGAGCTGCTATGACAGGAATGCTCTGCTGCTTGGTGAGTGCAGGTGCACTCTCTCATTGCCCCACAGCTGGTCCTCAGCACTGCAAGGAGCCTAAATACCTCATGCTTATTTTGTCAATATAGTGCTCTCCTGCTCAGCACCTTCCTCGTCTCTGTGTCTCCCACCTCGGAAACAAATGTGTAACATTTCATATAAATAAAAGATGAGTCCTTGTGTTGCTGCGTCCAGAAGTGGGTTTATTCTTAGTAATCAAGAATAAATGTACAGGATACAATCAAGCATGTAATTCAGTAAAGGCCCCAGTTAAGGCCCCACCGGGAGCAGCTGCCCTGCTGCTCAGCCTCAGATATAACTGACAATAGAATCAAACATACACAAAAGGAACTCTAAGTGACATCATAGATACAGGCTGAGCAGCTTAGAACAAACACTAAAGAAGGACAGAGAGGAAGGAAAAGCAGGATGTAACACATCTCCCCTTGACAGAAATAAGAGCCAGATGAAAGGAAAAGCAGGATGTAACACATCTCCCCTCTTGACAGAAATAAGAACCAGATGAGAAATAGAACATACAGCACATACGAATGTAACACATCTCCCCTTGACAGAAATAAGAACCAGATGAGAAATAGAACATACAGCACATACGAATGTAACACATCTCCCCTCTTGACAGAAATAAGAACCAGATGAGAAATAGAACATACAGCACATACGAATGTAACACATCTCCCCCCTTGACAGAAATAAGAGCCAGATGAGAAAACGAAGGAAAGAAGAAAAGTAGATGATAGAACATACAGCACATACAAAGTAAACCCTCTTCGCAAAGTAAGTAGAAGAGGATAAAACATCAAATGGTGAAAGTATGAAAGGCAGTACCGTCACCTGAGAATGAAGGAAAAGGAGAATTAATAAATATGGTAAAGGCCCACCACATAACAAAATCCACAAGAAATGAAATGAATAAATATGGTAAAGGCCCACCACATAACAAAATCCACAAGAATGGAAGTGGATGGATTCATCACAAGCAAAACAAAATAAACTGAACACTCCAAAAGATATAGGGCAATAAAGGTTCAGATACAAGAATCAATAAATGAAATATGAACTCCTCCAAAATATCAGAGCACCAACGTGGTTCATATCAACAAAATTGAGCAACTTGCGGCTATTCATAACATCAAGTAATTTGAACTCCTCTAAAACATTAGAGCACTTACGTGGTTCATTCATATCAACAAAATTGAGCAACCTGCGGCTCTTCATAACATTAAGTAATTTGAACTCCTCTAAAACATTAGAGCACTTACGTGGTTCATGTCAATGAGCAACCTGCGGCTCGTAACTCCACTAATAAATTTGAACAGCACTTACACGGCTTTTCATAAAACTGAATACCTCCAAAGAAATCCACAAATTGAGAAGCACTAAAACTCCTCACATAAAACTGAGCACAACAAGGCTCTTCATAACAATGAGCACTACAGCGGCTCCCCGTAAAACTGAACACCTCTAATTAATTAGAGCATTTGCATGGTTCAACAATATTAAGCATGAATAAAACTGAGCATGAATTGAACTGAGCACACTGCGGCTCTTTATCATTAAACCTGAAAAGAATGGAGCGCCTCAAAATGAGCACCGAAGTGGCTCCGCAAAAGTGCACATCAAATAAGTCCAAGAACTGGAACAACTAATCTTCAAAATCAGTCATAAAAAGAATGGAGCACTTCAACAAAGTTGAACACTAATGTGGCTCCGCATAAATACGCATTAAATAAAATAAAATACCTCAAAACGCATCACCAACCAACCCAAATAGGCATGAACACCTCAAATAAATTGAGCACCTAAAGTGGTTCAGGACTAGCAAGTACAATAGAATTGAGTACTTCTATTACTCAACACACCATCAAGATAAGCAAAATTGAATAATTCCTTAACTTTACATCACCTTAACGTCAGCAATATAAATGGACCCAAGCTCCATGACAGAAATCGAGCAAATAGTAGACTCCACACGCAACACACATGTAGCATGTATAAAAGTGTAAATTGTAGCGTAAACAGCACACTGCAATAGATATGCAGGAGTTCACAAAAGTTTAAAACATAACAAGCTAAAACAATAAAAGTAGTCACCGTTGTTCAATCTTCGGAAGCAGCTTACTCTTTTGGCAAGTTACAGAAAAGTGGATGAAAGCGCCGATACTCTTTCCCTTAGGAAGACGATAAGCAAACAGCAAAACGTAGCCACTGCATGACTGCTACGTGGTTGGCATAAAAATGTTTGGCAGAACAACTCTCCAATCGGAAAATGGCTGCACGTGCGTGACGCTGAGACGGGTGGCTCACGGCACGTCTTGACAGCTCAGCACTAAAGGAACTGGAGGTTGCGCGTAGTGAAAGCAGAACTCGCGCTGGCAGAAAGGTCGATGAGCACGAGCAGAATCCGTTGGGGTGAGTCCAAATAGTCGTTTATACAATTTTCAAACGATGACATTTTGCAATGATCCAACAAGTGGTCCCAAGCAGTACGAAAATAACCATGGCCTTAAAATGAATGTCACCCGAATGCACCATATTTCACAGTCACCTCACACCGGGACCCGATCTTCGCCCCCGACTGAAGGTGTGAATCTTTAAAGTGCTTAACAAAGGAAATTCAGTGCTTAGTAATTCTTGTAGCAGGAAAGGTCGTAATCCTTGTAGCAAGAAAGAAAAACCATGTACATTGTACCATGTGTGCAGACGCTTGTAACAGTGCACTGAACACCGCAATCCATCACAGACAATGACACTGCATCACAGTCACAAATTAAACGTAAGGAAACGCTGAATGTTGTATATTATATCTCCACTATAACTCGACGTGCTGAATTAGTTCAGCAAGGTTGAGAAATTCACCTGCTCCCCTCAGTAGTATTGCCAAATAGCTGAAGTTTCAACATTCAATTAGAATTCTCGTTCTCAGAGATTAAAGAACTTGTAGACTGCGCATATTTCAGTGTTCCACATTATAGGCAGGTTCAAAGTTATTCAAACCACATAATCTCCTACGGCCAAAAGGTGTTTCTCTAAAGTATATGTAAGCTGGTCAGTTTCAAATGTCAAGCTGCACATAGAATGTAGTAACAGAAATTAGGCAGACCAGATGCAACGCCCAAAACTTACTTATGTAGGCTGTCTGTTGTTGTAGACACCGGTGGGGCAGTGAAGGCGTTGGGCATGAGGTTCAGTTAGTTTCTTTAGCAGTATCTTCTTTTGATCACGCGTGGTTTCTTTCCTTAAATCGTCGCCAGTGTAACATTTCATATAAATAAAAGATGAGTCCTTGTGTTGCTGCGTCCAGAAGTGGGTTTATTCTTAGTAATCAAGAATAAATGTACAGGATACAATCAAGCATGTAATTCAGTAAAGGCCCCAGTTAAGGCCCCACCGGGAGCAGCTGCCCTGCTGCTCAGCCTCAGATATAACTGACAATAGAATCAAACATACACAAAAGGAACTCTAAGTGACATCATAGATACAGGCTGAGCAGCTTAGAACAAACACTAAAGAAGGACAGAGAGGAAGGAAAAGCAGGATGTAACACATCTCCCCCCTTGACAGAAATAAGAGCCAGATGAAAGGAAAAGCAGGATGTAACAAAATGCTTGCAGTGTTGGAGAGGAAACATCCTTTGGTTTGATGGACTTTCCGGCCAGTCCGCTCAAGTGATGTCTCGTTCCTAAGAAATGTTATTTTCTTCATGAGGGGCATTCTGGCTGAGGCAGCAGCAGAGGGGGTATGGTTATGGATATGTTCCCATCCCCTCCCCTTCCACCCCAACTAGGAAGTGGTTCCGTGAATCACAGAGTGAGAAAGCATACCCTAGAGTTATAAAGCAATAGCCTGGCTGAGCAGTCCTGCATAGGTTAAATGTGGCAGAAAGCAGGAAATAAGGCAAGTAAGATAATGTAGTCCTACTGTACATTCTGGGGACAATTATTAGGTATTTCAATGTCACTCATGTTGTCGGTATGATGTAAAGTGGAGGCAGCCCTGTCAGAGAACGAACAATGTGTTTTTTTGCATCATAATGCTTACTGACACCTTACTGTGTCTAGAAATATTGCTGCATACTTCACGTGTTATTATTTACGTCAAAGTCAATAGTGTATGTATGATGACACGCTGAATAGGCCCTGCCATGATTCCAAGATGTGGCTTGAAGGTTGCACGTAGGTATCTCACAAAGGGCAGCTATGCACTGACTTTTTTGATCCACTAGACCCAAATAGGAACTCCGATTTCTTTGTTTTCTCCAAATGTTAAGGTCCACTCACTGCATTTGTTAGGGTTTTGTTCACTCTCCCACCGCCCCTCACCAGTCGACCCCATTTGTGTACCCAGCAGCTTCAAACACAATGACCTTCAATTGTCGCCCCAGGTGCTGGGATTAACAAGCAGCTTTTAAAACACTGACCTTCAAATGTCACCTTACGTGCCAGGTGCTCTGACTACACAATAGTTTCTACAACACGTCCCCATTTCAAGGCAAAACATCGACCTTGCATTTTACCAGCCCCCAACAGGGTAAGGATTACCGAGCAGTTTCTTAAAAACAGACTCCCTTAGTTGGAAATTCTGAGTGCATTCAAATGTAAACAGTTCTTACAGGGGCTGCGATTACCAAGAAGTTTCTAAAACACGGGTTTCCACTGTCTCTGGGGCATTGTACTATGAGGAGCGGCTGTTCTGTGAGCTGGGATCCATCTATCCATCCATCCAGCGTCCTCCTCCTCTCCATCGATCACCTCATCTCTCATCCATCGAACGACAAACTCCCCATCCATGCATCACCTCTCTCTCCTTCTGGCATCTATCCAATGCGCACGTATCCATTTATCCATCCATCACCTCTGTCCTTCTCTCATCAGCCACCGTTCACCTCCTCATCCATCCACCCATCCATCCCTTCTGTCCTTCTGTCATCCATTCAACATCCTCCTTCTCTGCATCCATCGATGCATCACCTTGTCTCTCCTCTCATCCATCCAATGCCAAACTCTCCATCCATCCTTGCATTCATCCAACCATCTAACCATCCATCCATCACCCCTGTCTCTCTCTCACCCATTCAACCTCCACCTTCTCTCCATCCATCAATCCATCCCCTCGTCTCTCATCTCATCCATCCAACGTCCGTTCGTCCATCCATCCATCATCGACCTCCTCTCTCCTTCTCTCATCCATCATCTCTGTTCTCTTCCACTCCCCGAAAACATGATGTGTACACAGCAAGTGTTAGATAAAATGGTTCTGGAAACACATTAAGCTAAAGATTTCTGACTCGATTGAGCTGGGATTTTCACTTTTTTTTTCGGTCTAATGCTGCGCGCAGAAGGTACGTGAGCTTCAGTCAGCCTTTAATTAACAAGACATCTTTCTTTTTAGGTCGAGCATTCAAGTCCTCTTGTACATACTTTAGTATATACTTATATGTGTATGTACTTTGTGGGCTCTGGAGATCAGCCCTAGGACTTGTCTGCTTCAGCTTAGGGACTTTTTTTCTGTTCAACTGCCTCTATTTAACTTTCTTGATAGAAAACGACCAGCAGAGGTCAGTAAAATACCAGAATCACTTTAGCATTCTCTATATACCAGTCCATAGAAATTGTCTTCCACGAGCACCCGTAGACAATAATATTTTTTTCAAGTCTTGTATTTTCAGTGATATGGCCACCGAAGGCCCTGATTTTATATTAAAAACAGAGCTTTGGACTATACCATTTCCCGCTGAAAGGCAATATTTCTCTCCATGTGTTCCCATACCTGGTGTCTCACGCAGTTTGCTGCCTTCTTTCCCTCCATGTTAAAGAACAGTAGATGTTTCAGCACCCAGGCTAATGTGCTGCATAGCTAAGTACATATAAAGTCCCAAAGGCGAGACAGATTGCATTGCAAATGCTTGTTTTACTGGGTGCTGGGGAGAGGATGTAGCCTTATGGCTAGAGCTGCCGACGTTGGAGCTGGGAAACCAGGTTCGAGTCTCGGCATCGGCTCAACATCCTGTGATTCTGGGCAAATCACTTAATCTCCCCGTGTCTACCAAAAATGAATGTGTCCTTGTGTAACGTAACTGGTGCTCATGTAAAGCGATCCATACCTTTGAGTCGAGTTCGCGCTATATAAAATCTGCAGAAAAAAAAGTTAACACTTAAAACTTTACGCGTGACTGCGTGAATGTGCTTGTAATACAGACAGAGCTATGAAGACAGGTTGCTTGAAATACAGACAGAGCTATGAAAACAGGTTGCTGATAATCTTTGAAAATGGTGAGCCATAAATACTGGCCCCCATAGCATCTTCCTTAAGAACATTATGAAAATAATAGGCCAAAAAGGCATTTTTACAGAATTATTTCCACATAAACATGTTAAAGTATGGGTTCTAAAGGAAATCTCTTAATATTTTCGGTTTTCCCCGCATGCCTCACCTTGTCCAGGGGTTGTGGATTTTCCTTTGTAAGGACTGAAAGAAAACAACACTCTGGAAAGTTCATAGAAGTCTAACACATGCTTCATGTAAAATAGCCAGCAATCATTAAGTATATTCTAAGTGGGATTTGCAATGCCAACGGACCTGTGCTCCGTTCACCCTCTGAATTGTTGGCGCACACTGGTAAATTCTATACATTTTGTGCTACTTTTATACATTTCCTTCAAAGCAGTAAGCGCAAGAAGGAACACATGATAAAATCCATAATGAGAGGGAATGTGGGAAGAATGTGAAAAGGTCTTGTGAAGTAAATTCAGTGGGCTACCATAGAAAAGCTGGCTTCATTAAATCTGCAGTTCTCTCTGATATGCCAGCTTCAAACTGAGGCTACACTAGAACTATTGGGCTACATTTACAAGATGGCAGTAAGTTGAAAATGTCTGTTAATGTTCAATAAGTGAAAGGGCAGGGCCCATAAGTTCTGGACCTGTTCTAGAATCACAATCCGATGGTTCTTTTTAGCAGCACGTAAGTGTAGAGGGGAGAGAATCGTTAATTATGCCAATCAATTCAATAAGATTTCCTGTGGACACATAGTAACCACTGACAACTACGTAAGGTTTGTTAATTTATTATAAAGCCAAAAATAACTGGACATAGAGACACCTCAAAATGAGAGTGTAGAAATACATTGAAATCGACAGAAAGCCAAATCTGCGAATAACATTGAGTCGATGCAACATGCACAAAACAATTAACTCAAGAAATAGGATGCAGAGGATCAGAAACCATGAGTCCAAGTTTACCTGCATCGAGGGTTGATGAATATAAAAAATCAATCTAACCCTACACTAGTGCTAAAATGACATCCCTACTTAAGCATCCCCAGGGAAAGAAATAAAAGGTGTCAGCAGGTGGAGTCTTCCTAAGAAGTCTCTCCACCATCAATGGTTCGAATAGCATAAAGCTATCGAAACAGAGCTCGTTCTGAGATGCTCTCTCTCTAAAAGCAGAGAAGAAGTGGGCTCCTTTCCCTACTTTCAACGTTCAATATTACAGGCATCTTCCCAAGAGTCCTTGCGGGTCACACCATCCGTTCCGACCATGATCTCAAAGGAACTTTTTCACTGGACAGCGATGTTCCTGATCTGTAACATGTTGACCTTGATTTCCAGGCCTTCTCCGGTGTGAAAATACAACAGTTCTCCTTATCGGCTTTAGCTCGCAATGTATCCCCTTCTCTCCTTGCCTGACTAATAAAACAAAACATTATCCTAGCTAACAAGGGCGCTTCTTCGACCTGCAACACAAACGTGAGAAAGAACGAAATCCACAGCACACATGAAATTCAAACTGTGAATTCTAAAGTGAGAGCTTCCAGGGAAATTTCATTTCAGGCCTACAAGATTCAGCTAACATAAGAAATAGCGTATGAACTTCACAAAATTGCATAGAAATAAGGCACGTTCAGTTAATATTACTACCTACATGGAAAATGACACATTAATAAACACATTTAATAATTAATGTTGTCAGTTGCACAACACGAGTCCTTTACATTAGTGTTTTCTGCGAGTTACATTTACTTTCTGCATTAACTCTTTATGTTGCTATTCAATGGCCTAAATACATCACATTTTACGGTATTACATTTCAAGATCCTAACACTTTATGTTAACACGACAAAGGATTCTATGCGGGTGCGCTCTACATGTGTGATTATAATGCACCCCTACAAATAAAATGGAATTTCCGCTACATCAGTCCCCCCCCCTCTGATGACCTGTGTCATCCCGAACCCTCTGATTCCCTGTAGAGTACACCGATCTAATCCGATGTCGTAGCTAGTCTCTTCTGTCTTATTCCTCCAACCGCTTAAGGTTCTCATAGTGACTGTCCTGCAGTCTTTCCACCCTTCTTTCTCTCTCCCTAAGGGAATTCTCCAGTTGCCTTGACTTATGACATTTTTATGCTCTTACCAAGCCTAGCAAGATTATAACACATACCACAACAATTATTATTGGCTTCACGATATATCCAAGAATTCTCTTTCCTAGGTTAGCAAACCAACTTCCAGCTGTTCCAAATCCTTTTGCAATCTTATCCCAAATTCCCTCAGTGGCCAAGTCATGTATCTCATGGTGTATCTCAGTGATGTCACATATATATCTCCTCAGATCTTTACTCTTATCAAGAATGTAAGTGCAGCACTGTTAAACCTTCAGCATCCGACAGACTCCACCCTCTTTAGTCAATAACACATCTAAAGCAAGACGGTTCTGCATCACCATAGATCTCTCCATCTATGAGCAACAATGACTGAGCTGTGTTAACCGACAACTTATCCACTATGGTAGATAACCTTCTAATCTTATTGTCATTCAACACCACCCCTAAACTAGGTATCATCGCTCCAATTATGTCTCCCACAATTTCACAAGCACTCAATCCATGTTTTTCTCTATGGCTTGACTTTCCCTCCAAACTCTCCAAACCTTCCACATGGTATATCTTCGGAAACACAACAGCCACATAACCAGTACCATACCAATTGTTCAGAGGCCGAACATATGCATTCTTCCCACACACAAAGTCTACTCCTGGCACCACTTGTACTGCTTCTTGGAGGCACTTCTTCGAAGCAGCATCATAAAGAATATGTGATTGCACACACTCTGTCCCACAAAGATAGTGTCAAACCGGGTTTACCTGTCGAATGCAAAGCTTAAGTAGCGGCTGCTACCAGATGGGGTGGTGTGGCGGGGAATGGGATGTTTTTTGAAAAAAGACTTACCTTTAACGGCCGGCCTCCGCCTCTCCTCTATTCTCGTCATCTTCCAGTCCCCGCAGGCAGCAGGAAGCATCCGGGCACACAGGCTCCCCAGAGCCAATCACAATGCTGCAATGCAGCGTTGTGATTGGTCTCAGTGCCGTGGATCGGCGCTCAGACTAGAGCAGGGAGCATGTCCATGTTTCTCACCAGACTTTGTAATGCAGCCTTGTAGAAACATGCAAAGTGCGCATAAACTGTTTGGTCGGCCCAAGAGGGCCAGCCAAACAGTTCATGCGCACTTAGGGAGTGCACACCACAGCTTCCCTGCTCTGGCCTGCCCCACCCGCCCCACCACTGACTGCAAAAGGGAAAAGAAAATGATAATATCAATATGTTATTTTCATTTTATTTTTCCTTTTGAGCAGTGGGGCAACGCTCCTCCGCCTTAGCGGAGGAGCTGCCACTACAAAGCTTGCCATATTGTTCCCAATCTAGAGCTATAGGACCATACCTTCCCTTAGCCTTGTGAGCTAATTCCTCCTTGGTCCATTCAAAGTTTCCTTCCCTACTGGTAAGCTTAACAGTTAGGCCTCTATGTCTATCCTCTACTTCTTCCACAAATGTTTTTTCTATGTCTGTTAATGTGCAACTTAAGTTGTGTCTATGCGCATAAGCAGTATCTAGTGTCACTGTGGGTACAAAATACTTTCCCATTCTCTCTTCTTGTTTGTAATAATCATATTTGTTCAGATGTTTGTAGACTGGAGCTTCTGAAAGTGCCAAATCATAATTTGAGAAATAGTACTCGTAATGACCCTTTCCGTTGAACATACTAAGGAGCAAACTACAACTAATACCATACGTCAAGGGCAGGTGTCAGGATCCCTAGGAGATTTTCCACCAATCATGCTGTCATAGCAAGCATTGTAGGTGGTAGAGCCCTTAGTAGACATCAGCATCGGAGCAGTAGAGGGAAATGGAGATTGAGCTGGCAATTTAGAAATTCCAAGATGGCTGGCATCTCGTCTGTTCCTGCTACGCTCTAGTTGTTTCCTCAATCACGAATGGAATGTGAAGCGCACGTGGATTCTAAGACGCGCGCTTCACCTGAGCCATTTCCCGAGTAGGTTGTGTTTTTCCTGAAGTACCTCAGCGTCGGTTAGTATAGTCAGGGTAGAGGCGTCTGTTTCGACGTATATTGTTGCTTCGGAAATTTCCGGTATTTCATTTCATGAGGTCAGTCCAATTGCGCATGCCTAAAAATTTCAAATAGTGTCTCGCTTCTGAGCAGAACCTGTTTACTGTCAGCCGGTTGCGCTTCGCGGCTCCGGAAGGTATCCATAGGTCAAAAGAGGCATCGTTAAAAACCAGAATTGGTTTGACGCTTTCTTCGCGTCTTACTGAATTCAAAACGAGTCTAATGTTATCTTACCTTTACTCTGTGGAACAAACTAAAGGTTAGTTTTGTATTCCTTAGTTATAGTGGAAGAGTGTCAATAGCATTGTTTCTACATTCATCTCACGCTATTACAACTGGAGAAATGTTCTCAACTGCATATCCCGAGAACCAGTTTTTCCAGTCCAGCGAATCCAGTTTCCAGTTCTCGGCGTAGTCACGCAAGTACTTCCTCTGGAAGGAAAAGACAATAGTTAATGTGTTCACAGTAATAACTTGTAGAGAAAAAACACTATAAACGAAGAAAGAAAAGTTTTCCAAGTCAAGCTTTACATTCATAGAAGAAGAGCTTGTGCCAGAATTAGTTTTGGGTATGAAATATTGAATAATTGTGATTAGTTTGTACAATAACATCTTGTATGCATAAAATTAAGAAATTGTATTTTTGCAGTCTTCTATATTTACAAGGAGGTCCAATCATATCACGAGAGGAAAAGAAGCCATCACACGCGAACCTCCAGAATAGAAAACCACGAATTCTTGGCTGTCTCTTCTTGTCCCCATCCCCTTTCCCCCTTAGTACAAGTCTGCAGGAGGTATAATTAAACCTTTGCGGAGGTGTTCTTAGGAAGGAATTGGGAACTTAGCAACATTCTGTTCCTGTGCAACTTGGGCGTTCTGACAGAATGAAGTGCCCACGTGTTTGTTTGCACCCGAGCATAATGTCGGCGGGTATTGACATAAAAAACCTAGGAGAAATTTTAGGGAGTATTCAGAGAGAGCTAGAGGCTGTTAGGGATGAGAATAAAACCTTGAGGTTAGAGATTCTCACTTCCAGAAAAGAGACTTCAGAATTAACCAATAGAATGAGTGAGATTGTTTTAGGGGAGTTTTCAAAACTAGCACTCCGGGAGATCATAGAACAAATACAAGCTCAATGTCACCCACTCCCACCCAGGTTATTCATTCACTGTCCCTAGTGATTCCATTGGCTCCCCCAAAACGATTTTGTGGAGACCCTAAAAAACTCAAATATTTTTAACCCAATGTTCCCTCCATTTTATGTGCCGCCCAACAGATTTTCCCGATGCAGTCTCGTGTTGCCTTTATTTTGTCATACTTGAGTGGGGACGCAGCTTCATGGTCCATGCCCTTGGTGACCAAGGATGATCCGATACTATATAACCTGGATGAGTTTAAAAAAGAATTCCTTAGAAATTTTGACCGAAGAAAGGCGTCTCAAGCAACTGATGATGAACTACTTGAGCTAAAACAAGGAAACCGAGAATTAGTTGCTTATCTGGCCCAGTTTAACAAACTGGTGGTGGAAACAGGTTGGCCAGAAAATAAATAAATTTGTCTTTTATCGAGGACTAAAAGACGAATTGAAGGATGCTCTAGCACAAATTCCCAATAGACCAACGGAAATTTCGGCACTGGTGGATCTGGTCCTAGAAATCGATTTTCGTCAAAACGAAAGGCGAGAGAAAGAAAGAATTTAGAACAAGTATACCCCACTTCGATAGAGTACGGTCAGATTCAAGTAAGCCTTTGTAAAGTACGTCGGGCATTGAACCAATGCAAATAGGTACAATAAGAGGTCCTCTGTCTAAAGAAGATAAGGAGAAAAGACGGCAAAATAAATTATGTCTCTATTGCGGAGGAAGTGGAAATTTTGGTAAAATTTGTCCTAAAAACCCAAGATACCGCTGAAGGAAAACTTGCAGCACCATCAGTAAGCGGAGTTGGATTGGTGAGTGCAAGAGAAGAGACAACTCCAACGAATCACTTATTGGCTAATACCTTACAAGTCTCATCCCCCCCCATCTAATCCTATCCATGACCCTAAAATTTCGAGAAGTAATTCTAGAAAAAATTGCAGTTATGATCGACTCCGGGGCCACTGGAAACTTTTGCGATCAGAAGTTTGCTAAATTCATTGGTTTAATCGCCATAAAAAAGGAACAGAGTGAAGCAGTGAGAGCGGTAGATGGGACTAATTTATCCTCAGGACTGATAACTTGTCATTCCGAACCTGTGCAATTAATAACTTCAGAAGGACATCGGGAAGTTTTGCAATTTAATTTAATTGATGCCCCACAATTCCAACTCATCCTAGGACTCCCTTGGTTAACTGAACATAATCCCACAATAAATTGGAGCGCAAGAATGATCGAATTGAATTTCTCAATACTGTAAGGAACATTGTTTCAATGAAAGAGATTCTCAGTTGGAAACAAATACTGCCGCCCAACTATGCGAAAATGGAGTCACAGTGTGCGTGATTCAGACTCATGAGATACCGAAAGAATACGAAGATTATGCAGACGTATTCAATTAAGTAGAGGCTTAGAAACTCCCTCCTCATAGATCTTACGATTGTAAGATAGAACTCGAACCTGGAACAAATTTGCCCTGCAGTTGTATTTACGCCCTGACTGAGAAGGAGAACCAACATTTGAAGGATTATTTGAAGAAGTATCTTGACAACGGTTTCATTCGACCATCGCAATCTCCTGCCTCCTCACCCCTCTTCTTTGTACCTAAGAAGGGGGGAATTGAATTGAATTGGCTTTTGTATAGCGCATGGCTACCCGGGAGCATCCCAGCGCTGAAACCGCAACTAGAGGACAGATACCCTAGGGGAAAAGCCAGGTCTTTAGTGGTTTTCGGAACTTCAGGTAAATTGGTTCCCTACGGAGGTTCAACGGAAGGACATTCCAGAGTCTGGGGGCATTGAATGAAAAAAGCCGTCCGCCACTTCTGGCTTTCTTAATCCTAGGGACCACAGCAAGGTGAAGATCATCTGAGCGAAGTTTCCTGTTTGCCCTGTAGGGGCGAATCATGGCTTTTTTAATGGGGGGTCCACGCCCGTCCAGCGACTTATGGGCTATGCAGAGAGCCTTAAAGTCGATTCTCTCTTGAACCGGGAGCCAGTGGAGAGAGCGTAGTGCGGGCCTTGCTGAGCATCGACAGGGGGTCTCCGTAAGTAGCCTCGCTGCACAATTTTGTACGACCTGTAGTTTCGGGGTCACTGAGTTTGGAGCCCCCAAATAAAGGGCATTTCCGTAATCTATCCTCGACAAGATTAGAGCCTGGATCAATAGTTTTTTTGCTTGGAATGGTAGAAGAGGGAGGATTTTGCGGATCATTCTCAGCAGGCCATAACATGTGGCAACAGTCTTCCTGGCCTGCACTTTAAAGGTAAGGTCCTGATCTAGCCAAATTCCCAGACTTTTAATCTCTGTCTTGGGAACCGGCACAGGAC